>CM046843.1:28950114-29037438 GCA_025618425.1 Heliocidaris tuberculata | reverse complement strand
AACTTCCTGGTTATCTACAGACCTCCTTCTGGCTCAGTGCCATCTTCTACGTTTTTTGAGGAATTCGAGGAGGTCCTCAGCTGTGCCGATTTGCTGCCGAACAGACTGGTGGTCATGGGGGATTTTAACTTCCATATGGACTGTCCTAGTAAGCCGGAGGTGAGAAATATGAACTCGTTGCTGACCTCGCTTGGCTACAAGCAGCTTGTTCAAGGGCCTACACATCGTCTTGGACATACCCTTGACCTCATCATCGTTAAGGACAGTGACACTCTCATTACGACATGCTTCGTAGATCAGATTCTGCACTCTGATCACTCCATGATAAAGTTTGATCTTGATCTGAAGAAATCAGCTCCTTCTAGTGACATTCGTGTTCTCCGGAAGTTTAAGTCAATAGATCACGAGCAGTTCTCTCAGGATCTATCCAACAGAATGAACTCAATTATGGATTGTGACAGTAGTAACATCGATGATCTTGTGCTTCGGTACAACGAAGCTTGTCGTGAAGTTCTTGACGCTCACGCCCCCGCAACTACAAGGACACTGTCAGTTCGAGTAAAGCCTAGCTGGTACACCGATAAAGTGATGGAAGCTCGACGTACCCGACGGCGTGCAGAGAGACGCTGGCGCAAGACAAAGTCAAATACTGATCGCAGACTGTATATTGAAGCTCAGCGGACGGTATGTGATGTGGTTGTCTCTGCCAAGAAAGACTATTATCATGACAGACTTTCTTCATGTAATACCAAGGACATGTATAAGACTGTCAATGAATTGCTTAATGTCAGTAGTAATGTTCTTCCTGTATGTACAAACTCTTCTGATCTTGCTGAAGATTTTTCAAATTACTTTGTCAGTAAGGTATCTAAAATTAGGGGCGATATAGAGAGCACTGTTCCAACAAAACGTAATGTTCCTACTGTATCCTCAAACACATGTGAACCTGACTCAACTTTTTCTCAGTTTGATTTTGTGAGTGAAAATGTCTTGCAGTGTATGATTTCTAAATGTCCTTCCAAATCTTGTACTTTGGATCCCATGCCAACATGGCTGGTTAAGAAACATTTGTCAGTTCTACTTCCAGTACTGTTACGTATCGTGAATCTATCACTGTCTACCGGTGTTTTCCCAGAGAGACTTAGATCGTCTATCATTACACCAGTATTGAAGAAGTCCTCTCTGGACAAAAATGATTTAGGTAGTTACAGACCTGTTTCCAACATACCATTTTTAGGCAAATTAATCGAAAAGGCTGTTTCTAAACAGGTGTCCGACTTTGTCAACCGTAATGATTTGCTTGATCCTATGCAGTCTGCATATCGCGTGGCACATAGTACTGAGACTGCACTCATTCGACTGCAGAATGACGTACTTTGTGCAATCGACAACAGGCAAGCTGTTTTCTTATTAATGCTGGACCTCTCATCCGCCTTTGATACGGTGGACCACACAATTCTCTCTCATAGGCTGGCCGATGACTTCGGTCTACGAGATAATGTCCTTTCCTGGTTCAAATCGTATCTTAGCAACAGGTCTTGTAGAGTCCATGTCAATGGATCATTCTCCAGTGACAAAAGGTTGGAATTTGGGATACCGCAAGGGTCAATTGTTGGGCCACAGTTATTTACATATTACATTAGGTGTATTGGTAACATCATCAGCCAGCATTCAGTTCAATACCATGTGTATGCTGATGACATCCAGATGTTTACCATTTTTGATCCTACCAAGCCTGGAGATGCAGCTTGCGCATACTACCGTATCTCGAAGTGCTTAGAAGACATACAATCATGGCTTGTCAGTAATAAATTGAAGTTGAATTCCGGTAAAACTGAGTTCTTCATTGCTGCATCATCCACCGACTTGAATCGGTTCAATGACCTTTCATTTTCTATTGATGATCTAGACATCCCAATGTCTTCAACAATCAAGGATCTGGGTGTTGTCTTTGATAAGGAAATGAAAATGTCTGACCATGTAACAAACTTGTGTCGTACCCTCAATTGGCAAATTTACAACCTCAATCGCGTCAGGGGGTACTTAAATAAAGACACTTGTCATAATGTTGTTAGAGCACTTGTGCTATCCAGGCTTGACTATGGTGGATGTTTGCTTGGGGTCATCAGTAAACAGGACCTGGGCAGACTTCAACGTCTTCAGAATAAGTGTGCTCGTCTAATATGTCAAAAACCAAAATGGTCCCACGTCACTCCATTACTCAATGAACTTCACTGGCTTCCCGTTTCTAAGAGAATACAATACCGTATACTGGTTCAGACTTACAAATCACTGTCAACCACACTTCCTCAATACATCTCCTCACTCTTTCAGCAACAGAGAACATCATATTCTCTTCGTTCTACCTCTGCTCCTTCCTATGTCATTCCAAAATCCCGAAAACAGGCTGGCTTCAAGTCCTTTCAGTCACTTGCTCCACAACTTTGGAACAGACTCCCCGCATCTCTCCGTAATAGCACATCACTTGACATCTTCAAGAAACATCTAAAAACTTACTTATACAATTCTTAATTTACTTGAATAGACTTTAGGTGACAGCGCCTTGTATCCTTTGGAAAAGGCGCTATATAAATCCAATTATTATTATTATTATTATTATTATTATGTATGCACTTATATGAAAATAATATGACAGTACAAAGTTTTGATGATTTTCTCTATAATGAATAATAATTGATATCCATGTACATTTAGTCAGGCTTCTGTCAGGCTGGGTGGCCAGGACTTTTCTTACCCTCGGTCAAACCTGAGTGAAGCATGGTCGTGCAGCTTCCACGGGGGTGGTTTGGAAGGACCAAAGAAACTTCGTTTGTTGAACGTATGCGTATAACCCTTGTCTGTACCCTTGTCAGGGAGGAATAGAAATCGAATAAATATTTTATGCACTAATTATAAAGAATAAAGCTGTCCAAACACTTTCCATCGAAACGCAATGAGGCAAAAAGTTTTGTTCGCTTTCTTCGCTCGCTCGGATGTTTTTGGCCCCCCCCCCCCCCCCCCCAAGCCCAGGTCTAGATACGCCACTGGCCCCGTGTAATTTTCTGGTGAGGGTGTTAAGTACTGGTGAGAACCCTGCATGTGCTTGTGACTTGGGCATTTTCAGTTTATCTCATCTCTGCCCTATAGCTTCCGCTCTTCTTTCCTTGATTTCCTGACGCTCATCACGTTTTTTGCCACGCTCTATGTATCTCTTCCTGTACTATTTTAAAGCTCATGTATAGTATTGGTAGCAAAAAGGAAACTGGAAAGAAACATGTCAAATATAGTCTCATGTTGTTCTCCTTGTAACAAAAGATGTTTGTAAGAGATAATTTGGTATTCCATCTATAATTTCCGGTGAATTTCAATGTAAATTTCTATAAGGAACGCTAGATAACTGCCATATGCTAGGACCTTTCCACCCCGACAGTTCCCTACTCATCATTCTTGAAGCTTCGCATAGAGACACCATGTGTGTCACTGTGTGTCATTGGTTTTACACGTGTGTGTATAGTGTAAAGTACATGCTGCCATTGTTGGGAGTTTACGTGCCTAGCCCGGCATATAAACTATTTTTTGCCTCTCATTTGTTTAATATTAAACTTCAGGAGGCGAAATCTTCACTTTGTCTTAGCATAGCTTGAACAGTCAGACCCAACTCCGGAAAACCGAGCACAGGTAAATACTCGGAAAACGGCGTATGGAGCAAGATGAATATAGAGCCCTCATCGTTCAGTGCGAAACAGTGTGTACAAAGACATGGGGAAAATCGTGCAATGTCGACCTGCTGTTAATAATATATTTTTCACAAATAATACTGCGGATATATTTATTTCAAACGTTTGTCATTTGAAAGTCATTTCATATGACGAATCATTCAAGGATTTTGAAGATAATTGGCACGCAGCATTATTTAAAAAAAAATTATATATCGTTGGCTCGTTGACTTTGCAAGATTTTCCCCATGCCTTTTGTACACACTGCCTCTATATTCATACGCCGTTTTCGGAGTATATACCTGCGCTCGGTTTTTCGGAGTTGGGTCTGACTGTTGAATCTATCAACCAAAATCGAAGAAATCTGACGAAAAGTTTTTTCGGGCTTACCAAAACTCTACATTATCTTATAGCAGAGACAAAACAAAGGGTTGCGGATTCGTGTTATAGGCTCCTTTTGAACACCCAATTGCAAACTACCGGTTTACAAATGTGCTCACTTGTGTGCCCGGAAGAAGGCCGAAAACACAGTTTTTTGTCCTGTTTTAAACTTTTTTGAAGTGCTGTTATGATGAAAGAATAAACAAATAATATAGAGATGGTATAACCAGCCTGTTCACAATTATTAAGATGATGTACAGACTGAAAGGTGTTCGATTCGTTTAGATATAGTGAAAGAAAGGTAAAAGCTATTTTTTAAAAAGCGTTCTTCTAGAAATGTACATCTGGCCGTGCATCCTCGTGCACTTATACTTCATGTTTGAATTTCTTGCTATTTTTTTAAATATTAAATAACCATTAGAAGTGGAACCGATTTAATTTTCCCTCTTCAGTCATTTTATCTTGTGTTTTCACTTAAGACATTTTCTGCTCTTCCTTTACATTAATGTCTTACGTTCATGTCATTATGTAACTATGTTTTTAATTATGGAACTATGTTTTATGTTTTCATCTATTATATACATGTATGTACATTGTGGCCCGTATTCTGGGTCTCCAGTCTAAGTTAAACCAGAGTTTAATTAAAACTGATTTAGACCGCATGTCCAGTCTAAATTTCTGTACAAAGTTAAACCACACATAGACGGTTTAAGTTAAGGCGGAGTTCAGAATACGGGCCAATATTTACTCACATTTTGCATCTTTAGTTCAAAATTTCAGTTCATAGTGCCATATCCTATACCCAAAGATAAAGAGTACTTTTATAAAGAATATTGTATATTCATGTATTTTTCTATACTGTATTTTTATACCAAGAATTACCTGCTTCATATAGGCCTACATCTTGATTATCCAAAGTAAAAGGATATGCATTATGTAGAGCATTTAGTCTAGTCGGAAATGGAGTGGTAAAGCACTCCCGTTTGAGTGAGAATGCCGATATTCCTTCATCAGCCGTCTCGTTCATTGGCAGAGTGAGCCCGTGTTCCGCTCAATCATATGCATATGCAGACTGAATTATTTTCACTCGTGAGCAATGACAAGCCGGCACGACCCGACCCGCAAAAAAGTGAAAAAGCCGATCGCGTATCGATGCCATCAGAGATTGATGATCGAAGCGTGAAATCGAATTCCAACAAAGAGAATCAGGCACGTGCGTAAAACACATTGGGGCATGATCATTTCTCAACATGGCGAATGTTGTGGTTTACTGTTTTTTATTGAAAATTTTACTTTTATGTCCAACATGTTTATGCTGCCAAGTGCCAACAGTTTTTAAAATACAACTTACTGCCCTTGAAATTCATTGTCAGTGTCATTTCTTTGTTGTTGAACAAAACTACAGGCACCACTCTTGAAAAAGGGTGGTTAATACTCTTGAGACTGAATTGATTCCACTTAGAAAGGAGTGAATTATCTTCACTCTGTCCACATGAGTGCTAAAATTTTCAATCTTTAGAGGATTGGTGTTTCACTCTTTCCTGAGTGAAATAGTGTCAAATAGTGACTACTCTTTTTTCACTCGTAAAAGGGTTGTCCCTCATTTAACTCCTTGTGAGAGTGGAATTTCACTTTCTTTTGAGTGCTTTTATCTTTTAAATTAGAGAGTACAATTTCCTGGTTGAATGAAAGTAGACCTTTCATGGAAAAATGACATCATTATAAAGTTAAACAATCCAAGCCAATTTTCTATGAAAAGAATAATTCCCCTTTAATTCAACGTCATATTTAAACACTCCCAAACCCGTTTACTTACATTATTTTTAACATTAGGAGTAGGCGTACTCCCATTCAACCAAGAAATTATAGGTCCATTTTCTAACTGAAAGAAAATACACCTTCAGTTGTTCAAGCATAATCAATTTGGTATTTACATTAACTTTACGTGACATTTAATTAAACAAGATGAATGCGACCGCGTCTCCTATATGCCCCCTCCTAAATTCAGTTAAGTTCATGGCTCAAACTGTTCTAGAAATATTGGTGATAACCAGAATAAAAAAGCTTACAATATTAGTGTTAACTGACCTCTTTGACCTTTAACCTAACAACCCAAAAGTCTGATCACTTTATCTCCTCCTAGTCATGCATAAAAAATAGTTGAGATATGGTGATAAAAAACTAACAAATCTTTAATTTCATGCGTATTGACCTCTATGACGTTTGACCTTTGACCTGACTGAACCTAAAATGTAATTACTTCGTCTCACTATGGTGATAATAATAATAATAATAATATATTATTATGCTTTTATAATATATAAACTTAATTAATCTATTGCGAAACAATCCTAAAACATGTCACCAAAAAAGAAGGGGGAAAGCATCAGTATAAGATAACATGATATTCTGCGTGTGGTAAACATAAAAGTATACCTTAGTAGTATTACATAGGAAAATAAGTAATCATAAATTTCCATATACATAAGCTACAAATTATAGAACAGAAGTTTTATTTATTCACATCAAAATTATAAGTCTAAAATATCAACAGTGCAAATGGCAAATCAATACAAAATTAACATAATTGATTCCATAATTAATTAGGTCTTAAGAGCGGTTTTTAAGGTCTGTATTAAGGTTGGTGCCGTACGAATGGGGACGGGGAGAGAGTTCCAGAGGATGGATGCATTGAAGACGATGAGCTATGGCCGTAATAATAATAATAATATTGTTTATTCGTGTTAAATGGCAATCAGTCAATTCTGACTATTATCACCAACAAATTTTTTTGTTATTTTTTTAAATCACAGACATACTTTATCATATCAAATAATACCATTTAATTCTCTCTAATCGTCTAGCGGCAGCCTTTTTATAGGCTACCACACGTGATCGTCGGCGATCGCTGCCGCGGCGCGCTATGCATAAGTTAGACTATCGTTGGGCGTAAGTTGTGAACGCCGGCAACACGCTTAGCGTTGTTGTTGTTGTTTTTCGGATTTTTGGCGAACGATTCGGTTCCGAATATTGACGCCATCTACGTGCGGGTTTCTGTACTTCTTTTTATTATTTTTGTTTTCAATTTTATTTTTGTCGTGGAGTTCGATCGCAGGTCCGGTCATGTTTACAAACAAAAGGGTATTGTGAGTAAACATGAATAATGAAACAGTTTATAATACAAGATAACACTGGCAAGAAACAATCAATAACAGTAATATCATAAAGAGAATACATGAAAAATGAATAAAAGGCACAGTACCTGCTTAAGTTAACAACTTGGTCACTGGACATTTAAACTTTGATAGTAGATACATGTACAGGGTAAACAATTAAAACAGCAGTATCACTGTCTACTATGTATGAAGAGCTTGTTTCTGAAAGTTGAGAAACATCATCCTTGAAAAGTTTAAACTACTACGTTATGTATAAGAATTCTACAGTACAAAACAGAAGTTGTCAACTACATTCTGAGCATAATAAATATCGCACAATTAAACAGTTTCTTTATATTTTTGAAGCTTCAGTCTATCAGTCTCCGCAAACAAACTCTTCACAATGGGCATATAATATATACAATTTATTCCTTTAAATTGTTAACTAAAGGAATCCACAACAACCTTGCAAAACTTAAACAACTTCAAGACCACTACCTTGCTGGACTGATTCATTAGTAAGTCCATTTTATACGCATTAGGAAACTTCAAATAATATTTTTTTAAAGCTTGTTTACGTTGATTTTCAAAAAACAGGGCATTGGAATAAATTATGAAATTCATCACCAATTTGATTCAGTGAGCAACGCTCACACAGACGCTCTCCTCTGGGTACATTGGCATATCTTCTTGTTACAATTGGTAATTTATGGTTCAAACACCTAAATCGACAGAAGACTTTCCTTTCTTTTGCATTCAACTTTACTAAATATTTTTCAAATTCCAGTGTATGTTTAAATATTCGATATATTGTACATTGAGAGTTGGTATTCACAGCGGCATTCCATTCTTGCTGACAGTAATAGGTACAAGCAACATAAAACATGTTTTATCATGTTTATCGTGTTTAAAGTCTTACGGATGGTTGCGATGACATGGTGATCTCTGTCTGTGTTAGTTAACCAATGACAAGTTTTATGAAACAGGGCCCTGGTCTGTGTAAGGGCTGACACACGTCAATACGATTTTGGATGACATAGTCGCACATGGTTGTCGCTTTTCCCCTAGCTTTGATCGACCTCGCATTACAAAGTGCAAAACATGCATGATGAAGTTTACGACGTTCCTTCGTAGCTCAATGTTGATAAAGTCATTTTATCTCAGATAAAATCTCAGATTTTAAGTCAGTGAAATGAAATACCTTTAAAAAAATTTTAATCGTTTTTCTGGAAACCATTTTGGCGAGATTTTATCTCATCTAAGACACGCCCATTTATGATGCCTTAACCAAAAAGAATTTTATACAGACATGTGTTAATAAGCCAGAGTCTCTCTATTTCAACCCTAACTCTCCCGTAGTAGTTAGGTACCCAGACAGCTCCAAATGAGAAATGATATTCACTTTTTGAAAACATGGAATCCTCTGGACAATAAATATGATACTGAAAACGATGGCATCAACTGATCTTTCATAAAATGTGCCCAAAGTGCATGTTATGTTTTAGTGGCCCGCCATTGTTGTATACATTTTAGAACAAACCTTGTGGCTAAACACTTTCGTTTGTTATAGAAAACTTCATTATTAGCTATAAAATGAAGTATGGTGATGATTAAGATCCACAAAAGCCGACAGAGGCCCGATATCTGTTCCAAAAGGACCCCCCAAATCAGCTACTTACTACACTTAAATTGCTTTAAACCATTTTCTCAAGTTAATTTGTTAATAGGGTAACAGTAATTCTCCATTTCGATATCAAATACAAGGATACATTGTGGTTATGAGGTTTTCTTGATAGCCAAATATGTCTCAGGTGCCCAAATTATGACTGTAAGGGGCCAAGTGATTTAGGAGCATCTGACTATGATAACTCAAAAGTATTTTATTCAATTCCATTCAATTCAAACTTTCATAACATAATTTTGAGTATGATAATCTTCTTGAGGTGCAATTTGGTGTTAATTGGTCTTTTGATTAATAAGTTATTAAATTGTGAAAAATGTGTTGCTTTCTAAAAAGTAGCCCCAAAATATTGTCAGGATTATGTAAACACACCCATTGTCGATCTGACAAGGCATAATAGGGAAGCTTGCTTGGTATCTGTGTAATTAACACATGAATAATACATTTCAGCCTGGCAGTCACATACCACAGATACCTGAAAAGATCTTCTATTATGCTTTGTAAAACAGGTGAAGATGGACAATGGTGTGTTTACATAATCCTGACAATATTTGGGGGCTACTTTTGAGAAAGCAATACAGTTTTTACAATTTAATAGTTTATTTATCAACAAAAAACACCAAACTGCACTGCAAGAAGATTGTTATACTAAAAATTATGTTATGAAAGTTTGAATTGAATTGAATAAAACACTTTTGAGTTTAATATCATAGTCAGAAGGTAAGCAAAATTAATGGTTTTTCTTTACATACAGAGCATATGTTTGGAGGGGGAGGGGGCAAAACTTTGTCAAAGGACACTTTGGGGTTTTCATTTCAGGGGGTCTGACACACCCTTCCCGATGGACAATTTTGTCAGTTTTTATATTTTTGGAATATACATCCATAGCTCTTCCTTCTGACAAAATTTGGTCCCTGGGCTTCAAGGGGAAAAATTTACCCCAATTTTTAGGGGCCGTCTGACACCCCATCCCGACGGAAATTTTCGTCAGTTTGTTGTGTTTGGTAATGTCCAGTCATACTGCTTCCTACTGAAAAAGTTTGGTGCATGGTGGAGATGGGGTGAAATCGACCCGACTTTGGGGTCTCTTTTGGGGGCTCTGGGGGCTAAACCCGGCGGCTACGGTCAGGCTGACAACCATTTTTGTCCATGACTTAGATGGTTTAAGTAAGTTTAAGGGGTCAAAAATTATGGGTAAATGGGTGACTTTTCGGGAGAGGCTCCCAGACTATCAGCACTCCTTGGTACAAATCTGATTGGTCTGTTTCTCATTAATATCCTTTACTAACAAGGTTAAATTTACTCACCAATCCAATGTAATCATCATGATCAAATAGCTTGCATCATTATTTAGGTTACAACGGCAAATGTTTTTTTTATCCATCTGAATTTCCAAACAAAGATTTTAGCGTTCCAAATTTCTCTTGGATAGCTAGATAACTGCGGTAGTTTATACGTACTTATTTATAATGAGATCAGTATTAAATATTGTTAAAGATCACGACCTTAGACCTACTTATCCCAAAATATATCGCTGTATATACGTATAGGATTTCAAATTGGCCGAATCGGTAATGTCACTGTGATGTAAGCGCGGACAGCTCCAACGCACATAATTACTAAAATATCATTTTTAAAGATCGTGAAGTTCTTCATTTCAGTGACGGACCTAGATTCAGGTCTGTATTTTACTAAAATTTGGACTTAGAGAAAAGGTTGACTGATCGAGTTCTCGGAAAGGTGAAAATTAATTCATGAGCTTTCTCATTCCTTTTATGTCAGTTTGGAAAAACATCATAGTAGAAATGTCCCCTAAAAAGGATTGCTCTTCAAATGCCCTCACATTCGAAATATGACGACAAATATCGGAAATGTTCGGGCGGAACATTCATTCCGCATGTGTGTACAGTCCCATATACCCATATCTGTGTGCAATGCATGTGCTTTTAAGCGAGATTGGGTCAATTTCTTATATTTTGACGATTCCCAAACCTTACAGCAATATTCTAGTACAGACATGATCAACCTTTTCCAGTTACTTTGAGACAACTTCTTTTACAATGTAATCGCATGACCAGAACTCAACTTTATTTTCAAAGCTGGGTTCAACTCTTTCACTGCTTCGGTCGACTAATGGAACAAACCCTGGAATTCCGCAGTCGACTTTTGTCACAATCATCTACACGTATATTGTAGGCCTACATGTACCAAAATACTTAACAATCCGGCAGTCTCGGGTTTTGATCCATAGCAAATAAAGAGTTTAATTCAAACTAAAAAGTCAATTTTTAACAAAGTAAGTTAGACAAAGGTCTAATTAAATTTTTCCCGTTGGTGAAACTTGACGTTAGGCCCAGCATCATGTTAAAGTGAATGCGGAGGGGGGGGGGGGGGAAAGGGGGCTGCACCCCCTAACCCCAAGGATTTCTAAATTTCCGATATTCCGGCAACCACCACCTCAGCGAGGTATGAGTATCTTCAGTATTTGGGCAGCTAGAAACCCGAATATGTAATTTTTGTATTATTTTTACTATGAAAAAGTGTCTATTTTTGTTCGCTCGCTCGCAAAAAATTTAGCAACTGGAAAGTGAAAATTCTGGCAAAGGCCTCATAGGCCAGGAGCCTGTCCCGAAATAGTCACCCCATTTTACCCATAAGATTTGACCCCATAAAGTTACTTAGACCATCTGAGTCATTGACAAAAAGGTTGTCAGCCTGACCGTAGCCGCCGGGTTAAGCCCCCAGAGCCCCCAAAAGGGACCCCAAAGTCGGGTCGATTTCACCCCATCTCACCCATGCACCAAACTTTGTCAGTAGGAAGTAGTATGACTGGACATTACAAAACACAAAAAACTGACAAAAATTTCCGTCGGGATGGGGTGTCAGACAGCCCCTAAAAATTGGGGTAAATTTTTCCCATTAAAGCCCAGAGACCAAATTTTGTCAGAAGGAAGAGCTATGGATGTACATTCCAAAAATATAAAAACTGACAAAATTGTCCATCGGGAAGGGGGTGTCAGACCCCCTGAAATGAAAACCCCAAAGTACCCTTTGACAACGCTTTGCCCCCCCCCCCCAAATGCTCTGTATGGAAAGAAAAACCATTTTCTTACCTTCTGACTATGATAATTCAAAAGTGTTTCTTTCAATTCACTTTAAATTTTCATAACATTATTTTGAGTATAATAATCTTCTTGAGGTGCAATTTGGTGTTAATTGGCCTTTTGGTTATTAAATTATTAAATTCTGAAAAAAGTATTGCTTTCTCAAAAGTAGCCAAAAATATTGTCAGGATTATGTAAACACACCCATTGTCTATCTTCACCTGTTTTACAAGGCATAATAGAAGAGCTTTTCAGGTATCTGTGGTATGTGACTGCCAGGCTGAAATGTACTATTCATGTGTTAATTACACAGATACCAAGCAAGCTTCTCTATTATGCCTTGTCAGATGGTCAATGGCTGTGTTTACATAATCCTGACAATATTTTTGTTTTTCGTTATCGCAATAATCAAAAGAGTATCAAATTATTTTACTTGATGACAGCCTATTAAGCGTATGTAAATGAAATAATTTCACGTTTATTGAATTTTATTTTTCAATTTACCTTCAGTCCACATCAATGATTAACCTTATAAACTCTTGACGTTTTCCACTATCCTTTTATGAAGTCTCTAACCCAAATGGTGCCGATAGATGTGTATTCAGATTGAGTTTTAATCATTAATCAATAAAATTCTTGTACATGTCAAGTCATGAAGCTTGAATGTATTTCTAAGATTTTATCTTGTAGCAGGGGGCGCGGAGCGTTTGTGAGAATAGGGGGGGGGGGCTGATTTGATTTAACTTGAATAATGAAAATTTTCGAACCTTCCCCCCCCCCCCCAGATGTTGTGAAATCTACTAAAAAAGGTGGGGGCTGCAACCCCAGCCCCCCGGTTCCGCGGCCCTTGTGTAGTATTTTCATGTCACAATCGTTGTAGTAATTTCACCATCCTTCCCCTCTCTCTTTCTCCCATTCTCTCTCTTTCTCTCTCTCTCTCTCTCTCTCTCTCCCTATCTCTCCCCATGTCTATCTTCCTCTCTCTCTCTCTCTCTCTCTCTCTCTCTCTCTCCCTATCTCTCCCCATGTCTATCTCCCTCTCTCTCTCTCTCTCTGTCTCCGTTTCCCTTTCTTTTTCTTATGTTTTTGTATAAACCCGAAACAACTTTGTAATGAATATGTTCAAATTGCAGTAATTGCGCAAAGTTTTCTACGAAAGGAATATTTTTGCTTATTTGATTAGTATTTTTATTTAAAAAAACATGGGAATTGTTAATTTGTTTTAAAAAATTCCGACTTGTTCAATAGATTTTCGAAGAGGACTGTTTTTTTAATATGAAGAATTCATTTTAATGGGTCAAGTCAGAGAGTTTTTTTTTTAATATTCTATGTACAAATAATTACATTTTACTCTTTTCGCATATTACAATGCGTACCGTATTTCGAGAAATAAATTAACAATTGAAAACGAATTCAAAATTAGGCCAGGGTGAAAATTCGTTCACGTAGGGATAATTCATAATTCATTTTGAATCATTTAAATCGAAAATATAACTTCTTTGTTTATTCTTTCATTCTCTATTCTCAATAAAACCCCGAGTTATAACCGCGCGGACTTCGAATAGAGCGTCGCAACTGCATAATTTAATCACCAAAGCAAGCTTGACTGTAGATACGAAACAGGTGGCCGATTTATTTTCATTTTTTAAAATTCAGTTTGGGCTCTCTCCCTCTCTCTCTCTCTCTCTCTCTCTCTCTCTCTCTCTCTCTCTCTCTCTCTCTCTCTCTCCATCTCTCTCTCTGTCATTTCTCTCTCTCTCTCTCACTCTCTCTCTCTCTTTTTTCTCTCTCTACCAAATATCTCCTCCATCTTTATGTATTACCTATATTTGTCCATAGGTGAGGAAGAAGGGAGTTTGGGTATATGGCCGGGGGCTGCAACCACCCAAGGTATTTTGAAAATACCAACATCCGGGCAACCGTCACCTTATATTTAGGGCAGCAAGGTGCCAAAATGTGTATTTTTCATATCCCATCTAGTGTATTTTGATGAGAATATATATATATATATATATATACATGTATATACAGTCAAACCTGTGGGGAAAAGGTAAAATTTTACAATCCTAAAATCCCCAATTTGACACTCTTCCGATTACTCCCTGCAAACGAAAATAAAAATTGCAATTGTTCAAGTACAGTTAATTATGATGTTATATGTCAGATTAGTGCCCACACATGCCCAGTCGCGCAATTTTGATTCATATATCAGGGAATTTTGTACAATTTCTTTTCGCTTGCGCCCATAAAGGTAAGCACTGTGAACTGCTCACATCATCAGACTAGTGATAGAGAAAAGTAATTATCATTACAAAAGCATATTTTCCTTTGAAAATGGCCCGTAAGTTTGCAGCCAGGCAGGAATCTTTTTGTCTTCGTATCTGCAAGGAAGATCCAGTTAAGCACATGCCTGACATATTTTTCCTTGGCGGCATCGAACATGGTTCAAAGGGAATGAGCTACATGTGACTCCAGCTCTTGAAGCTCCTTGGTCATAGTAAACTTGAAATGGGCAATGCTTCTTTCCGCAGAGAGAGAGAGAGAGAGAGAGAGAGAGAGAGAGAGAGAGAGAGAGAGAGAGAGAGAGAGAGAGAGAGAGAGAGAGAGAGAGAGAGAGAGAGAGAGAGAGAGAGAGAGAGAGAGAGAGAGAGAGAGAGAGAGAGAGAGAGAGAGAGAGAGAGAGAGAGAGGGGGGGGGGGGGGGGAGAATCAGTAAAGTTTCCTTCTTTGTTTGCTTTCTAGCAGTTACCATCAAATTAAAGATTGGATAATGTGAATGCCACCGGCGTTTTAAGTTCATAAAACGCTAAAGTTCCGAAAGCATTAATGTTTCCCAGTCCTGCCTGGTTCGATTTTTGTTTGATATGATTTTAATGAGGACAATTGCAAGTTTACGACGTGTTTCAGTCCTTAATCGCCATTTTTGCGGCGTTCAACAAACGTCTGATCGGGTACGTGCTTTGAGCGGAATGGCGGTGAACGAAGACGGGAAACCTACGGCGGGGATCATAAGTGAGTATCCGTTCTGCTCTCGTGGGGAATTAATTTTGTGGGGTGCAACTGCAAGAACAATTAGTGAGAAATGGTAGAATAGAAGGGACCGTGTCTTAGTTCAGGGGGGGGGGGGGTGTATTCATTGCACTGATGTGGTACCTCAGAATGTTGAAAAATCTCATGCCCGGTAGAGCCTAGAGGTGCACGGCCGGTATCGATTATCGGGGACTCTCCCATTTGCATTTGGGAGATTATCTGTTATCAGAGAATTTCGTGAATATTTTTGGTAGCCGATGTGGGAGACAGTCTTCGTCCACTCACGGGACCCACTCACACTTATGCGAGGTTATTGGACCATCACTATATGGAGCTGTGTCAATTTCGGCCTGTCATAACCTCAAACTAGTTGAAGAGGTAAAAACACCAATATAATTGCCAAAATTTTGAGAAAATACTTCCTTCTACATTTTAGAATGATAGAATATCTAATTTCATGCCAGATCCGGCCAAATTCGTTATTATGCCCAGCCACCATTAAATCCGCCTGACAAAGTGAATATTTAATCAAGTTTCTTGTGTTTTTATTATTGAAATTCTGATCATTTTCAACGGAATAAACGCTATTGTTAATTCATAACTGAAAAAAATATCAGTCAAGAAGAGCGGGATTCGAACCGGCAACATTGTAGAACGTGCGGTGTAGAATAAGGATACTTCGACCATGCAGATTTCTTTACCACTAGACCACGAGCAGTTGACGGTACAGCTCGTTGCTCTTAAGGCTTTATACCTCCACTCTATAGAAATTCAGTACACCTCCGTTCTGCTCTGTTTTTTGATATCCTAGGTAGGATTCTTGCCAATTTGAGGATT
The DNA here is from genome assembly GCA_025618425.1 of Heliocidaris tuberculata. NCBI lineage: Eukaryota > Metazoa > Echinodermata > Echinoidea > Camarodonta > Echinometridae > Heliocidaris > Heliocidaris tuberculata. Next base: position 29,021,535 of record CM046843.1, on the reverse strand, counting down.
ACTGGGCATATTAGCTAATATAGCCCCAGATCCTTTGACAGGATCTTTATCATCTTGATCAAGTGAAATTTTTAGGCTGTTTTTGGTCATTGATCTTGCTCCTCTGCCACACACATATGTGCAAGATATCACACACTTGCTATGGGAGGCACTTGCTCACGGTATGAAGGTACAGAGTGCGAGGTTATCTCCAATAACCTTGCATAAGTGTGAGTGGTCTTCGTCTACCATTTGGGAGATCAATTTTCTTTGTTCACATTTATGACAAAGGGATTACCTCGGCCTCATGATAAATTACTCCTTTTGACCTTCTAGTTTTGCTTTCATAACATTTTTTGTTTTGACCCACACACAAAAGAAGTGGATTTCTGACCTCAGTTTATAGGCAAAAATTTGGCTGGGATAAACTGCCTTGTTGTTGGTGTTGTTTCTTTTATCCTTTTGTAAGCTAAGTATCCAATATGAGAGACAGTCTCCCTAATAGGAGATTGTCTCCGATATCGGCTGTGTGCCTCTACTGATGCCCTGTATGTCTTGAAATGGCAGTAGAGTCTAATAAGAGTAGCCATACGGGCTCGATGTTTTATGAAATATGACTTTGAACATCAAGCCATACATGGGAGGCAATCTCCCCTACGGAGAGACAAGTAAACCAAAAAAAATCAGTTGGCAAGATTCATCCACATCACATGTACGGTGAACCTTGCAAACCATCATCGGAGTTTGCTAAAATCTTCCTCTTTCAGCTCATCCGACCACTTCAACGATCAGATCATGGGAAATGTGAAAAAAATTACAATTTATGGCGGCAACTCTGTGGATTTACTTACCATTCACGGGCAGCTTTTTGCTGTGGGAATAGCATTACAAAGATGGCGAGATCGGCACAGAATGTGCTGTAGACAAATGGAGTACAAGGCAGTGCAATGAGCTGCACCGACGCGGCATGCTAGATTTAATTGTACCAATATCTCGCATGCGTATACTGCAGTCTCTGCATGCAAGATATTGGCAAAATATGGCATTATCACAAACTAAAGAGCTACTATAGAATACCCCACAACAAAATATGGCATTATCATAAAATAGAGAGCAACTACACATGTATAGAATACCCCGCAACAAAAGTTAATCGCACATCTGTTGGTTGACCAACACTTCTCTAATGAAGCTAAATCCAAAGACGTAAGTTTCTTAGTTGCATGTAATTCTTACCATATTATATTCCTAACCTTAAACATAACCCTACCCTTAACACAACCCTAACCCTAACCCTACAACATTTTTTTATTTGACGAGTGTGGAGATTAGAGATTTTTTTCTGAATCAGTCCTTATCAAAGTTTGATTTTATCTTACAGTCATTGGTGATGAGATCCTGAAAGGCCAAACTCTGGATACCAACTCTCATTTCATCTGCAGTGAACTCTACAAGCTGGGGGTCAAGGTTCAAAGGGTATGATATATATGTTTTACTACCAACCTTTGATAAGCTTTTCATAAAGATTATGATTGACCACAAGGACTATATTCATGTAGAATCTGCTAGAAAACTTACTTCTTCTACAAATAGGTGGTCACACATACTATAATGAATTCTACTTTTACTGTATGCTGTATATCTTCTAATGTGTAATGCTAATTTCTACTTGATCTACTTCTCTTCTTAAAAAAAAACCAAACTTTTGCAAACGCAAAAAAAAAATTTAAAGTAGCTGGGCAGAGACCATGAGGGAGAACCTAGGGATAAGACTCTGGTAGATGATTGGAGATACTGATAGCTATGCCTCGTTATTGTGGATGTTAGCAACTGGACAGCATGGAATAAGGCAATAAAATATTTTCAACCTCCCATCAAACAGTGTGGAAAAAAATAGATTTAATAGATAATAACATGATAATACCCTTTTGTTTTTAAATAATTTTTTTTCCCCCCCAAAAAACGCCTTTCCAAAGTAATTGACCAAAGTATTATTACCCCTGTCATAGGATTCATTTACAATTCTGCCCTAATTGTGCACATTCTTCACTCCACTTGGGAGTATTCCAGCCTGGCAACCATTTTACAGGTGTACATAATTATGCTGTTCCATCCACAATGATGATGATGTATTCAGTTTGCATTATTTATTTTTGTAAAATTTCTTTCTAGGTTTCTGTGATCCATGACGATTTATCGGTTATTGCAGACGAGGTGGCGTCCTTCTCCAAACGCTACACCCATGTTATCACATCAGGGGGAATCGGACCTACTCATGATGATGTAACCTTTGAAGGTCAATTAACCAGTTAACTACTGAATTCTCTAATTCCCCTTGGCTTAGTACAGAAGCCACCCATTTCCAGTAGGCTATGGATTAATCCTTATTATGAATCTTTATTCTCAAGTATGTTGGTTGTGCTTTTAAAGTAAATATGATTTCCAAGTTTTTGTTATCTTATATTTTGCTGGTCTGAGCAACCTCAATTCAATTCAATTCATTTATTTATTTAACCATCAAAACATACACAAGCAAAATAGGTTTACATCGATTATTATTTTTATAAAATACAATGATGGTTTGGTGACTCCGGAGAAAGCATAGCTTATAAAAAGGGGCCACCAAATTAAAATGCATAAAAATACCAACAATAATTATATAACAACAAAAAAAAATCACCATAAGAATAGTACACTCATGCAGCAGCAGCAAAAAAGAAAGAAAAAAAAAAGAAAGAAAGAACGAACAAGAATATCAAGAGCATATTATAAAGAAATTAACATTTCCCTGCTTAACTTTTTGAATCTGGAAAGGGTTGAACTGTTTTTTATATCGTTGGGGAGTTTGTTCCATAATTTGGGAAAATGGGTTTTAAATGAATTTGAAGCAACAGAAGTGCGAACCTGAGGTAAGTGTATTAAATCACTTTGACGAGTATTATGGGAATGTACTGTGGAATTTAAAAGAAAGATATCGCTAAAAAGAGAAGGTAAGATTTTGGCTTGAAGTTTGTACATAAAAACAAGGGAATTCAAGGATATCAAGTCCTTTAATGGTAATATATTTGATTGTAAGAATAAAGGTTTTGTATGACTATTGTAGTGAGCATTAAAGATAATTCGTATTGCTTTCTTTTGTAAAATGCATAATTTATCTAAATGCCTACATTAACTGCATGATATAAACTTCAGAAGTTCCATAACCCAGTTTTCATCACAATATAATTCCATTATCAGAACATAATGCTAGCTTTATGATTTAAATTTTACATTCAATTTCTCTTTTTTTGCAGGTGTTGCCAAGGCGTTCGGAGAGGAGATAGTACCTCACCCTGAGCTGGTTAAGATTTGTAGAGATTACTTTGGCGCAGACAGCTCAATGGATTCCCCTCAACTCAAAATGGCTCTGGTATTACATATTACAATTGACATCTTTTTGAAAAAAATATCTTGCACGGTGTTTTCTTTTATATATATATATATATATACATAATTCCTACTTCAGTCGATTTTTTTGCGAAATATTCGATGGAAGGGGGAAGCCGACGTTAAGTCGAATTTTTTGATTCGCCTTAACGTTTTTGGCACTGTTTTTTCCCATTTCCATAGGGGTAGGAGGCATTATATCGATACAAACGTAGAGGGGGCCAAATTACTTATATTACTACAAAAATTTTGTTCAGTAGGGAGAACTCATTTTCGTATAATATAACATGGAAAATTTATATATGTATAACTCTTGGGTATCTAACGTCCTAAGTTGGACTCCCAACACTCCAAAAGAACATAAAGACCTGGGACCAGGAAAAATGACCTTGTTATATCATGAACCTTGTTATATCTGAGCTCTTCATAGCGACTTTCCACTGTACTAAGTTTAGATTTCACTTCAATATTTGTTATGGTCCATTTCCTTACATGTATGTCAGATTCCAAAGTCTTCAACCCTCACGTTCGGCACCAACCTCAAAACAGGACAGAAGATGCTCTACCCTCTCATCTCCGTCAGAAATGTCTATGTCTTCCCAGGCATTCCAAAGCTCTTAGAAGGAGCTTTCCTCTCCCTCAAGGTTCGTGGTTTGCTCTTGCTCAGCTCTTAATTCATTATTGAGGAAGAGAATTTAGAATATGCTGTACTTCCTCACATTGGCACCAGTTATATTATCTTTCACTTTTACATTCTTGTGACAAAATAAAATGTATATTAAATGAATCTGTGTCAATGAAAACTGCAAAATGAGAAGAAAAAAGCTAGTTTGTTTGCTGTAAGAGTAACTATAAATTCCGCTACTGTATGCATTTCCAACTTAAAGGAGAATGAAACCCTGGGGAAAAATCAATTTTAATGGAAAGAGAGGATAGAGAGAAGAAATTTAAAAGAAGTTCCATCAAAATCGGTTGAGAAAGGACAAAGTTATGAAAGTTTGAAAAGTCTCAATTTACTTTCTATGGCGATCCTCAAATTGGCAATGTTGCTTCAAAGTGACAGGTTTAGTAGTACAACTCTCTATATGTTTTGTACACAAAATTTCATATTTTTTCCATTATCTGTAAAGATGCTGCTTGTCTTTTTGTGAACTCAAAATATGTTGTGTCAAGTACATTTTCCCATGATATATCTTGAGCTAAGAAGGAGACAAGCTGCACCTTGAGAGATAATGGGGAAAATATGAAATTTTGTGTACAGAACATATGGAGAGTTGTACTACTTAACCTGTCACTTTGAAGCAACATTGCCAATTTGAGGATCGCCATAGAAAGTAAACGGAGACTTTTCAAACTTTCATAACTTTCTCATTTCTCAACCAATTTGATGGAACTTTTTAAAAATTGCTTCTCTCTATCCTCTCTTTTCATTAAAACTGATTTTTGCCCAGGGTTTCATTTCGTGCATTTTCATCCAAAATGTTCAAATTCATGAACGGCAAGAAATTTATCTTTATATCTCTTTTGAGACATAACTGTGAGTTCTTAAATTACTCTTCCATTCGAACAGGAGCAATTATTCCAGGGATCTCAGGTCCATTTCCATCTGAGAGAGATCTACATCGGCACACATGAGATTGCTGTAGCTCCATTTCTTAACCAATTCAATGCCAAGTATAAAGGAGTGGTACATCTTGGGTCATATCCAAAGCTTAGTCACAGGTAAGTTGTTTTAGGAAGCTTAGCAAAACGCAATGGTGTATAAAGACGACGGAAAGACGCAAAGAGGAAAATTTGCTAGTTTTGTCTGTGCTTCTAAAATTATAATCAGACATATATGAATAAAAGTTTTCATATTATTTTGCTCAAAACAAAGAGGTCAGTGCTAATTCTACATCCTGATATTTTGGTTCTGCCTCTATAGAATGAAATTTTGATTTTGCAAAATTTTGTCATAATGCGTCTTTCACACGTTTTTTTACGCGCCACAACGTTTCGCTAAGCTACCTTACTATCAGGCAAGTCCAAGATATCTTGTTATTATCTGTCCCATAGATTACCAAGTTCAATGAAGTAATGAATGTACTGAATGTCAAAAGTATCATTTTCCTTAGTAACTGGTCTGCTCTGAGCTACATGTATATTATGGCTATCGATGCAATCAGGTATGCAAAAAATATGTAATGAAGTTAGTAACGTTTGGGACAAATTCCTTGAACTTGCTTTGTAGTAAGTCTGACTTCGTGTTGTGAAACTTCTTTGTTCCTTATCATACCATTCTGTAAGGTAATAAACAGTGCTGTAAAATTCAAATGGGTGGACAAAGATACACCCCTTGATATTGTAGTTTTTGTGTAAACCTATATTTACATGTATGAAGGCATAACCAACTCTAGTTCAGCTTTAAATCATGATGAAGTTTAGTTGATCTATTGTGTAATTTAATTTGTTGTAAGAAATATCTTTCCATCTGTGAAAGAAAAGGCAGGAAAACTTGACAACAAGGCTTAAAGGGGGTACCCAATGCTGAAACAATGTTAGTTCATTTAAAAGATCATAATTTTATTAGAAGAAAATCATCTGCCTTAAAAAAAATTTTTAATTTGTGTTGCCAGAAAATCCCCGAAATATGGTAAGATTTCAGGATATTTTGGCCCCTCAGCTGTGTCCCAATTTCAGCTAGGTAACCACAATGACGTCAAAGTGGTTACCTTGTCGCGCAATTATAGCAAAATGCGCGCAAGGTGTAATGCATTTTGTACAGTCTAGCGCGCAACACATCTGCAATACGCGAACCTGGGTAACCACTTTGACGTCATTGTGGTTACCTAGCTGAAATTGGGACACAGCTGAGGGGCCAAAATATCCTGAAGTCTTACCATATTTCGGGGATTTTTCTGGCAACACGAATTTTAAAAAAACTTAAGGCAGATGATTTTCTGCTAATAAAATCATGATCTTTTAAATGAACTAACATTGTTTCAGCATTGGGTACCCCCTTTAAGAACTATGCGTATAAATTTACATTGTTTAGGCAAGATGTACACATACTGGACCAAATGTAGTGCTATATTATTTTCTTTCTTTTTTTTTTCATTCAGTTATTATACAGTGAAGCTTACATTAGAATGTGAAAATGAAGAGACATTAAATACAGCTTACAGTGAACTTCTGTCTATGCTACCTCAAGGTGAGTAAACACTCAGTCTGATGTTACACCCTGTCATGGTGAGTAAAGTCTGATGTTACACCTTATAGTGAGTAAACACTGATGTTACACCCTGTCATAGTGAGTAAACACTGATGTTACACCCTGTCATAGTGATTAAACACTGATGTTACACCCTGTCATAGTGAGTAAACACTGATGTTACACCCTGTCATAGTGAGTAAACACTGATGTTACACCCTGTCATAGTGATTAAACACTGATGTTACACCCTGTCATAGTGAGTAAACACTGATGTTACACCCTGTCATAGTGAGTAAACACTGATGTTACACCCTGTCATAGTGAGTAAATACTGATGTTACATCCTGTCATAGTGGGTAAACAACTCTCTAGCCCACCGCACACTATACGATAGACTGCGATCCCATTCTTAGAATAAATTGCGATAGCATTAAATATGGGCATTTTAACAAATAAAACCTGCCTGATTTAGGTTCTGAACAATAATATGAATAAAAATATGAATTTGGTGCGATGTCAGCCTTATATCAGGAATAAGGGCCAAATCAGTTTCAAATCGTAGACAATTGCAGGACTGCTCTGACGTCACTATGACTCGGAGCTGATTTGGCCTTTCTTCTGACTAGAAGGCTCGGAATAGGCTGTAATATTGATTTTACTATCTATATCACTATTCAGAACCTCAATCAAACATATATGTTTTGAAATGTTTATATCTAATGCTCTTACGTTTTCTTCCAAAATTGGATCGCGGACTGATCGTATAGCGTGCGGTGGGCTTTAGACACCTATCCTTTGATTTAGCACCCCTTGTACAGTGTATGTCTTCATACTGATTTGACACTTTCTGTCACACCCCCATGGCACCCTTTTAGTGTAGAAATGCCTGACATACATGTATATTCAAGTGAATTAACACCCGTGTAATACACCATCTTGAATAAAACCCTTCATTTTTTTGTTACATCCCTTCAGTAGCGCATCCAGACAATACCCCCCTTAGGAAACATACACCAAAGTGATTAGTCCCTCTTTAATGCTCTTCTGTCCTTTTGGGTAACTGTCCTTAAGGGTACTGTTGAAATATTTGACTAAAAGAAAAAATGTTATCATATTGTTGTTTTTAGGTGCCTTTTTTCTCTAAATTTAAAAGGAGGCTCAAGCACATAATGAGGGAAGGGGTACATTATTGGTTATTAACTGGGGGGTGTGGGCTGGTTGTGCCCCCCTCCCTTAACCCTTAATCTGCCCCCATGTACCAACCCCAGTGCCACAGTGCCAATCCCTATTGTGTCAGCCACTAATCCCCCTGTGCCAGGTTTAGTTTTTGGGTGCTCAAGCGTGAACAAACCATGCGACTAAACATGTACGTGGCACAGCTACAGAGGCTACTATACGAGGTTGTGGCACCCGAGCACGGGCTAGTGCACATGTGTTTGGCACTGCTACACAGATCAATACACAAGGTTGTGGCATCCTATGGGTTAACCTTTGAATCGGCCACAGCTTAAAATTTTTTTTCTTCATTTTTCGCTATTCTTTGCAAGGAGGCAGAAAATTACTTTATGCCTTGCCCCTTTTTTCTTTCTGATTACAGAGCACATAGTAAACTATGAGCAAGACCCTATAGGCAAGGCACCCGATGCTGTCTACAGCCTAACATCTCTCCTGGACCAAACTAGCCCTGGAGCCACCCTACTGGAATCCAGCACAAGTAGTCCTGCTACCTGCCTTGCCAACAACAGCCTCTCAGGATCAAAGGATTCCTTGATAGCTAGTGTCACAACAGCAGTGCAAGGTATTATTCCCATTCTGGTTAACCCTCTGTGTAAAGTTGGCAGTATATCCTCCCCAAGAATTTGAATTTTGTTTTGGGTTTATGGGACTACACATGCATGTGGCATCAGAATATTGTCCAAAATTCTAAACTATTTTATAGTTACACTTTGAAATATGAGGACATTTTAAGAGTGATTCTATGCATGTGACATAACAATATTCTTCTACATAATCTCAAAAATTATTTTTGCACTTTACTGGAAATCAGCATTCCTTTTAATATCATTTACTGTGTTGTCCTGTTAAACAGTGATTGAGGAAGCCCTAGAGAAGTACAAGATGGATGAGATCTGTGCAGGATTCAATGGAGGCAAAGATTGCACAGCTCTTATACACCTCTTCCATGCTGTAGTGAGAAGGTAAGCTATGCTGCCAGGAAGAAAATATCTTTTCACTATCTCATACTGGAATATGAGAAGAATAATGAAGGCTTCATACAAAATACTAATTAAAGGAGAATGAAACCCTGGGGAAATATCCATTTTAATGAAAAGAGAGGATAGAGAGAAGCAATTTCAAAAAAGTTCCATCAAAATCAGTTACGAAAAGAAAAAGTTATGAAAGTTGAAAAGTCTCAATTTACTTTCTATGGCGATCCTCAAATTGGCAATGTTGCTTCAAAATGGTAGGTTTAGTAGTACAACTCTCAGTATGTGTTGAACACAAAATTTCATATTTTCTCCATTATCTGTAAAGATGCTGCTTGTCTTCTTGTGAACTCAACATATGTTGTGTCAAATACATGTACATTTTCTCATGATATATCTTGAGCTAAGAAGGAAACAAGCTGCACCTTGAGAGATAATGGGGAAAATATGACATTTTGTGTACAAAACATATGGAGAGTTGTACTACTTAACCTGTCACTTTGAAGCAATATTTCCAATCTGAGGATCGCCATTTGAGACTATTCAAACTTTCATAACTTTCTCATTTCGTAACCGATTTTGATAGAACTTTTTTTTTTTAATAGCTTCTCTCTATCCTCTCTTTTCATTAAAATTCATTTTTCCCCAGGGTTTCATTCTCCTTTAAAACATAAAATAAAGGCTCATATTCTCAACCCTGTGATCACTGATACAGGGATGGCCCAGTTCCCGTTAGGCAATGGGTGATTTCAAGTTCGGTGTTGGTGTTGGTGTTGGTGTTGGTGTTGGTGTTGGTGTTGGTGTTGAGAGCGTGAATTGGGCTCCTGATTCTAGCCCCAACACCGAATTCGGGTTTATAAATATAATATCAATCACGTTATTGATAGCTCAACACCTAGTGAAGTCAATCCCAGCACTAGCTTCATTTCAGGCACGGAGTTGTGGCTGGTGCTAGTTTTTGCCCCGACACCATCACCAGCTTTCAACACCAAACTTGAAATCACCCAATAAGTAAAAACGGCTTAAATTAAACTTAGTTGCACTTTATGGTCTTCTGGTATATGAGAGGCCAAATGTCAACTCCTAATTTCTGTATAAAGTACTGGAATTAGGTAACAAATACAAGTGAAAGAAATTGATTTGGTCATGCAATGAAAGTGAGAAAATAGCTTCAGAGTGGCAAGTTTTGGAATTTTCCTTTAAAAAATTACACATGTATGACGATTTGTAGAGGGTGAAGAGGATGATATTTGACACTCAATAGACTGGTGGACTAAATCTGTTCACTCAGGCATGTTTAAGCCTGGCCCAAAATTAGATAAAAAGCCCTGTTGAATGGTGTTCTATCTACATGTTTATGTATAGTGATAAATGAATTTTTTTTTAGATAATAGTAAAATTTCACTGATTGCCATTATAACGCTTACCAACAACAACAATGTTGACAATGATCAGTTGAGTCCTACATGTATAAGTTCTCGTTGTATTTAACTTTCTTTTTTGTTGTTGCTCATATTTCCAAACTCTCCTATAGAAAATATCCAGATTACAAAGGCCAGTTGCAAGTCTTGTACATACAACACCCGCATGGGACATTCCATGAAGTAGATGAGTTTGTAAAGGAGTCAACGAAAAGGTGAGCAAAACTGGTTAGGCAGACGTCCGTAAAAGAATTTGTGAACTTGTGATTTAGGCAGAGAGCTAGAGAGGAGTGGAGGGAGGGATGGAAGGATAAAAGATGAAAGATTAAAAAAAAACACAGTGGTACGTTATAAGGAAGAAAAGAAAAGAAAGAAGAAAAAAAAAAATACAGAAACAGGCTGAAAAAGAGAGAGGGGATGGGAGAGTAGGGGAGTGAGTAAGAGCAGGATAGAGAAAATGAGAAATAAAGAGGCTTGCAAGATAAATATGGAAACTGTTCCCTCCTTCCCCCAACAACACTTTCATTGAGAGAGAGAGAGAGAGCAAGAGAGAGAGAGAACTATGTGTTTCACATAGTCATGACTGGACAGAGACAGAAACGGGAATAATAAAGATATGTTTGATTATTGAAAGAGAAATAGAGAGAGAAAAAAGAATGGTGTTGCATCCTTGTTTTCATGATTCCTAGTAAACTGATTTCAACATCGCTTCATATACACAGGTACAACCTGAAGATCATTTTGATACAGGGGCGTATCAAAGATGCATTATGGGAAATGAAGAAGAGTCATCCTTCGATCAAAGCTGTATTAATGGGAACGAGACAGACGGACCCTCATTCAGGTATATCACGAGAAAGATCTGGGCCCCGTTTCATAAAACTTGTTATCAAGAACAAGTTGCGATGACTGATACAAGCTACTGAAATCCTTGCATCTGATTGGCTGAGAGCAAATTTGTTATAGAACTTTGGCAGTTGTTATTGATAAGTTTTATGAAACAGGGCCCTGATGCATATCTGATTGGTGACTTGACCTTGCTCCAGCAACAAGTGACCCGGGTTTTATTCCATAACAGATATAGGGTTATAGCCGACTTGACACAACCTAGAAAAGTTCTTTCCATTTAATTTTTTTGTGCATTTGTGATCCCATGTTATCTCCAAACAATTTCAGCTTTGTTGCCCCCCAAAAAAATTTGAGCATGTGCACATGGCGTAGAACTTCCTTATTTTTTTACTAGTTTGGCTGAATTATTGATATACCCTCAAATTATTTTCTTGCACTTTTTCTGGTCTGTAACATCATTTGCGACAACACAATGTCCTAATATACAGTCTAATCCTCTTCAGCACTCACCTGTCTATAAAGACCAAAATTTGTGTTTCCCTTAAAAAGTGTTTCTCATTCAAACATGTATGAAAGGAACCTGTGTATAAAGACCACCTGCTCATAAAGACTGCTTTTCTTGTCTCCCATGAATGATACAGGGTTCTTGTTAATAGCCGGTAACCGGCTATTTTTTCCGGCTGTAACGCCGATCGTAACCGGCTGTGGCCTCACAAAAAAAAAAAACAAAAACAAAAAAAATATATATATATTTAATTATATAAAATCAGTCTCGATTCACTTCAACAAGTCGCTATCTCAAATTTCAGTTTACACAAGCTTCACAGCGGTGTTGTGAAAGCGGTCGTAAAGAAACGGGAAGAAACAGCTCTAAACACAGCCAATGAGCGAGAGATCGAGAAAGCAAGAAGAAACAAAACTAAACTGACTCGACGAGGGCTAGCGCGCTTGCGGAATAAGCATAAGTCGGGGTTGCGGGTAATACACGATGCTGGGCTTAAAAAAGCCCAAAACAAATGAAGAGTCATATATCACCAAAACTGACAATAATCTAGGGGGCTAAGGTCCTGTTTATATGATCAAAGAGAATTCATTTACTGTTTTGTAAGTCTAAATGCTACGACATATTTTTACAAATTAATTTTGATGTTAAAATCAACAGCCTAACTTGCGTATACATACAACCCACAAACAGGTTCATGCCGTGACACAAACCCGGCACAATTAAACCACGGTGGCAGCTTTACTCTCAATGAGGGCTACCCAAAATTCAAGTCCATTGACCAAGCAAGGAGTTATCACTGGACCAAGCAAGGCTTCGAGACGTAACGCTTGTCAAAGTAAAGATTTGTGATCGTATTATTAATCACCATCAAAATGAAAGAAAACATCACAAAACACACAATAACAATACAGATAAAGGCAAACTGATACCTTGCTTTAGAAAATATTCCTAGCTAAATCCAAGAACTATCACAGAAGTTTCATGTTTGAAGAGATTATGGCGCAAGGTTTTTCAACAAAATAATCGATCCCAAAACGTATGAAGTTTCCCCCATTTCATACCCATGCAGAGGTAGGTTCGCTCCATAGGTTCGCTCCCCCTGCTCCAGCGGCCCAGAGAGTTTGCACATTCTGCTAAAATGAGAGAATAGTCTCTGCACATGGCTTCTGCATAAATTAATTTGCATACTAGCTCAACCAATGCGCATTGGTTTAGCTAGTATGCAAATTAATTTATGCAATAGCTATGTGCAGAGACGTTTCTCTCATTTTAGCAGAACTTGCAAACTTGCTGGGCCGCTGGAGCAGGGGAGCAAACCTACCTCTGCATGGGTATGAAATGAGGGAAACTTCAAATGTCTTGGGATCGATTATTTTGTTGAAAAACCTTGCGCCATAGCTCTTCAAACATGAAACTTCTGTGATAGTTCTTGGATTTATCTAGAAATATTTTCTTAAGCAAGGTATCAGTTTGCCTTTATCTGTATTGTTAATGTGTGTTTTGTGATGTTTTCTTTCACTTTGATAGTGATTAAGATACGATCACGAATCTGTACCGTATCTGTACTTTGATAAGGGCTTGTCACGTCTTTGGAGCAAGCCTTATTTTGGTCAACGACTCAGATTCGAAGAGTTCCCCGACTTTGAAAATGAGTTAAAAAACAGGAAACAACCAATTAAAGTACAATTTTGTTTTACACTTTTCTAAATCATTTCTTTATGCTTTTGCCTCTAGATTTTGCCGTTTTGATAAGAACATGACTTGAATTTATCATGATTTTTTTATTTATTTTTTTGCTCAGGGGGTCGAAAGTTGGGGGTGCGTTTAATTTAACGACAGCGGTTTATACGTTATTTACGGTAATCCTAGCCTTTTTGTAACGCTGCAGTGTGGTAAATTTGATCATAATCATGAGAGTTCATTGTGTTCATTCACTTGTGCAAATCATATGACTGTAGGATATCAAGAATAGCTGCAGATATAAAAAAAAATCATGCATTCACTTTCTGAACAACATGGATTTTAAATAAAATAACACCAATGTCATCTGAGCTGGCATTTTAAACCTGTTTAGTGTTGCCTTGTTCTTTATTTAAAAGAAGTAATTTCCTTGTACATGTAGGGTCTGGAAGATTGGAAGAATGGACGATTTTACCTTATCAATTCTTGCAAAAGATAGGGGCGCTGCCCCTGGACCCCGCTGGGGGCTTCACTGCCCCCAGACCCCTGTTGCTTTTTTGGAGTAACCGCCTGTGAATGATAAATTACCTGCTATCAGAAAAATTAGCAAGAACCCTGGAATGGTCTTTATACACAGGTTTCACTATATTTGGTTAACTTCTCTCTTTGCAGCAAGCCTCAGTGCCTTCTCTCCCACCGATGAAGGCTGGCCTGAGTTGATGCGAGTTAATCCCATGTTATTCTGGAGTTACCACGACGTCTGGGCATTCCTGCGTCGTCTTTTCGTGCCTTACTGCAGACTCTATGATAAAGGGTGAGTAAAGGCACACATATTGGGGTAAACTGCCTTAACCCTAAAAGGGGCGGGGGGGGGGGGGGGCGGGGGGATGGAATCCATCCCCCTGGATGTTTGCCGCGATATGTTTGAGGATAAATTTTTTTGCGCCGGACTTTATTGCCTACAGTCTTACGTATCCTGTGATAACAAATTTATGAAATTTTGACCAACGGGTACAGCGCGGCCAAAATGATAATTTCTCCATGTGTATTGTACACAATGCAGAATTTTCAATTCCCGAATATGTAAATAATCAATTAGCGATAATTAAAAAACCGTTTGAGATATAGATATAGAACTTTAAAGGGTTATTCTTCATCATTCTTTCATCCCTCCTTGGCCGAGATCGCAGGGGGGGGGGGGGGGTTGCATGGGTGGATTCCAAAATAACCCGGCCTTTTTAGGGTTAGCCCATTGCAGTTCATAGTTTCCTTATGGTCCAAATTAATCATTTTTCTCTCCTCAAGTGGGCAAATATTATTCTTATTTTCCCAGTTCTACTTCGTTTGAAAAAGATGAAAATGTTTATTAAATGAATCACTGTGAATGGAACCTGAAAAATATAACAGAAAAATTGCCATTTTGTACCCCCAATATAGTGATTATATATTGTACACTGTGTTGCCAATGTAGAGACTTTAATTATTAGTTACAATTAAATCGCTGTCATTCGTTAACGGCACACTGTACTGCGTTTGAAATTGACTCAAAATTATTTTATGTGATTTTTTTTTCTCCTTTTGCTCCTGTATAATTCCTGGCATTGTTGATCAAAGATAATGTTGCTAAAAGGAACACAGTAGAGCTATGGTTGAAGAAACATTGCTGCAACTAAATACAGGGTGGTCCACAAGGGCTTTTAATATGTGACAGCGACAGGTTTTTATTTTGAAACTACAGGTTTTAAAATCAGCAACGGGTTTAGCTTTCTTAGATAATGATTTTCTAACCAAATTTTATATGAAATAGTAGTAATAAAATTTGTTTCAAAATTATTCAAAATATGCCTGATATTGCACCAGAAAGCCCCAGAGAACCACAGAACTTCCAGGTCCCTCAAGCAGGCTCTGGACTCTGGCCGTAACGGACTTTGCACTTCGCATACATCAGTTTAAATACTTCTTCCCAGTTTTAATTTGACATATTTTAATTTTGGTTGTATCTGAATTGCAAGTGGGGTAAAAAATACAATAGTTGTGTGCAAAAGAAGGCCCCAAATTTACTCTGCGTTCTTTTTGCTATAATTGTCAGATTTGTGATCAGAAATATGCTTAATACCAATTTATTTTTTCTCAGCATTTGTTTTAGGTGGTTTGTCTCATCGTATTTTGAAGGATGCTTAGAGACGGTTGTTATTAGTCGACTGCTTTAAAGATTAGACTGGGGATGCAAAGTTCTTGGGTTCGTACCCCTGCACAGCAGGAATCTCCTTTGACCAGTACAGTATGTGGGGATGTATTATTCTTCCTGCTGTTGATTATACAACTGATTTCAGAATTACTAAATGCAATTTTCTATTTGTATCTGACACCTCTCCCCTTCATCAACTTAGTCATTTCAATTTTTTTTTTTCATTTTCATCTGACAGGTATACCTCCTTGGGCAGCGTTTCTACCACGTCACCTAACCCCGCCCTCATGTACACCACTGAGAGGGGCGAGTTGAAGTACCATCCAGCCTACAAACTGGTAGAAGAGGAACATGAGCGGTCGGGGCGGAAGCCGTTCTCCCCCAAATGATGATGCTTTCTTCAACTCTTCCAAGGGACAGGTGTCTATCTTAAGGTGCATTGGTATAACAGATCTCTGCCCCCGACGACTATGGGATTTACTATGTATGCAATGCTGTGTATTCTTGAAATGAATGTTTCCCTTCTCTCCCTGGAAAATATAGTGGGTTTATACCCCCCCCCCCCCTCCCTAATAATTCTAAGATTGTGTATCCAATGCTGTTTGATTAAAATTAATCCTGGATCTTGTTGAGTTTTTTAAAGCTGCTAATGATTTGGGATTAAATGTGTGTCCAATGTAGTGTGTTTCAAATTAATGTGTTCACACCATCCTTACCCCTCTTTCTGAAATGCATTGAGGTAGTAACCCCCTCAGAATGCAGATTGCATACATTAAGTGTTGCTAGGTTGGGCAAGCCAAAATGTTTGTCCACACTAACAATACCTAATACGTGCAATTCACGTTCTGATTATTGAAAAAGAATAGCTTTTTTACAGGTGAATGTAATAGTTTGTCACAAGGCACACCTGTATAAATTTGAATACATTACAAAAATGGCCCAATGGCACAAATGCCTTGATTGAATTGGCAACATGTCATTGTACTGTAAATGTTGATTAGAAAGTCACTGTCAAAATTTAAACCAATGATAAAATGAAGGCTGATTTTTTTTTGTTGTTTTTTTGGCATCACTTTCTTGAACTGTATTTAGTTTTTACTTCATTCACAAGATATGATCATGGATTATATTTTAGCTCAGAAGAAAGTAATTTTGAAGAAACTATTTTTAACACAGGTGTTCATTCAGCACACTAGTTTTGATAACTTCTAATAAAATCAGCTGTTAATTTATTCATTTTTTAATCTGCTATTTGAAAGTCAAATGATGTCTTCTGAGTACTTTTATGGCCTATAATGTTCACGGTAATTAATGAAGATATGTTAATGAGAATGTAGTGTAAAATATGACAAGAATATGATGCTATGCATGCATGCAGGTATACATGCAGTATTTTCAGCTATTGATGGTTATTTTGTATGAGGAAATATTATCAGTACAGAGTATTAATTAAAGATATATATGACTGAAATAAGTCTGATTGTATTATTTGAAACTGGACTCGCTAGTGAGGAAACAAACTTGTAGAAAAGGAGAATGAAACCCCAAACTTGTATGCACTTTAACAGAAGCAGAAAAATCTTGGAAGCATATATCCCTGAAAGTTTGAGGAAAAACAGATAAAGAATAAAAAAGTTATGAAGATTTTAAAGTCCTAAAATCCTTAAATAAGATTGGCAACATACTCATTATGCTAATGAGATGCGATGTTTTTGTGCTATCTCTTTATAGGTGATAAATAAGAAAATTATCAGATTTCAGCCTTTAAACAAAGAAAATTGAATTATCAACATTGTGTATGAAATATATTGTGAAGAATAAATTTATGAACACCACCTATAATACAGAAAACAAATTTCTAAGATATATTCAAAGAAAGTGGATTTTTTACATTATTTGTATAAGGCAATTGGAAAGTATAGCAGATTTACATCACAGCATCTCATTAGCATAATGAGGACATTGCCAATTTCAGATCTCCATTCATTTAGCACTTTTAGGATTTCAAATATTCATAACTTTTTTATTAGTTGTCCATTTTTCCTCTACCTTTCACTGATATGCTTCTATTAAAATGCATTTATTTGGGGGGTTTCATTCCCCTTTAAGCTTCTTTGGACACATGGAAATAAACAAGCCTTTAAGTAAAAAATGCTGCAGCAAAAAAAAAAAGCCACGGGGATGCCTGGCGTTGTCTCCCCTGCATCTTGCAATTTACAACATACACTGATCATTAACCGCATGAACGGTAATTGAGTTTTTCACTAGATTTATTGATTTCCACTGGTTTGAGGTGAGATAAGAAAACTACAGTACCAAGGCTACTCTTTTGAAGGTAAGGATCGATAGCAACATGTTGCCCGGCACCATGGCTTGGACATGGATCACGCTTAACCATACACACAGCACTGACATTTTCCATTATAATATGCTTTGGACCAAAAATAAAGTCAGCTGCCATACAACACGTACAACAGTTTGTGAGGTCATGAGGGCAACCATTCTTCGTATTTTAGTGGAGTAATTTTACGAAAATGACCTCACACAAATTGCAACAGAAAATATTTCATAATTTCAACTGCCCAAATCTCATGAATATGCACTTTATAACACATAAAAAGTCGTAAGGAATCCGAGTGGTGGAAGGTATTCAAAAATCCCAAAATCTGTGATAATCATTTTCCATTTTCAAGTTTTTCGGCAATCATGCATAAGCACAAACAGAGCCAACTATACACATAGATTGTTCAACTCGGTTTCAGCTAGACAAACCCTGATACACATTCTTTAGTTGTGGGTTTCCCAACAAAGCAACATGTGCTGTATTGTGCTCAACTTGAACCGCGTTGGCCGAACTATTATGTTACTAATATCCATGAATCTGAGCAACAGCTTTCAAGGACACCCTCTGTTTACAGCAAATAATTACATTTTAAAATGTATGATGATTGTCATGTAAGATGGAAATAAAGACATTGCATAATTATGAGCAGAGAAGAAAGGAGAAAGAGAGAGAGAGATGACGAAAGGGAGCTAGAGATAGAGATGAAGAGAGAGAGAGAGAGAGAGAAAGGGAGCCGGGGGTCAAGAGGGCCAGGAAGGGTTAGTAAATTTAAGTACGAGGCTCCAGGCATGGTGACCAATCGGAAACTTCATTTTTAAATGTACACTTCCATAATTATGAGTAAAGGGTATACTATTTACTGTCTTTCAAGCACTCCTATTTTACCTACTTTTTCCTACTTTTTTGACAACCATCCTACTTCTACTTTTTTCTCAACTATCCTACTTTATCCTACCTTTTTTCAATTTCTCCTACTTTTTTTTTTTCAAAATAAATCTGAGATAACCCCCTAGAGCCTGTTACACCAAATTGACATTTTCCTTCTTCTGTATACATATTGCCACATGTAA
The DNA here is from genome assembly GCA_025618425.1 of Heliocidaris tuberculata. Lineage (NCBI taxonomy): Eukaryota > Metazoa > Echinodermata > Echinoidea > Camarodonta > Echinometridae > Heliocidaris > Heliocidaris tuberculata. The sequence goes on along the minus strand of CM046843.1, from coordinate 29,002,673 downwards.
ATTGTAACCAAACTAGGTAGGAATCATTCTTAGGGGAAGGAGGCTTCAAGCTGTTCAAGTATCATTATCTTCAAGGGGTCTGATGGAGGGGCACCATCCCAAAAATGTCCGAAAGGCAATTATTTCATGTGCACATATTCTGCTTCTTTAAAACACAACTTGATTTCTAATGAACTTCACCATCCAATAAATCTTAATTGAAGGGGACTTAAGTTATACAAATGTGGTACCTGGTCCACACGGGGGGGGGGGGGGGGGGGGGCTCAAGGGTAGCAGCCCTTAAGTGCCCCAACCTCTGAGTTTTCACCAAGTGAAAGTTTTGCCCAGAAAATTGCATGATGCAGGCGAGACTGCCCTGGTGCGCTCGCAACCCCCCTCCCCCCCCCCCCCCCCCCCCCCTCCCTAATGACAGCCAGTGCCCCCTCAATGACTAGACCGATACACCACTGTTTCGGACTATCCGAGGATGTAAAAGGGCGAAAGGGCGATTATAAACGCGCTATAGAAATCGCGTGACGCTATTCATCTTCCTCTTTTCGGAATATGAAAATATGCGTAAGTCTGCAGGTGTCGATCGTGAATGATACATAGCGCGCAAAGTTTTTACATGGATATACTAGTAGTTGAGTAAAAACTGTTTTAAAAATAATTTCCATGGTTTAAAGGGAAATCCAACCTTTATAGCAAGTTGCTTTGAAAGAAAGAGGAAAAATCAGAGAAGCAGATTGGTGAAAGTTTGAACGAAATCGGACAAGCGATTAGAAAGTTATGAATTTTTGAAAGTTGTAATCACTATGCATATGGGAATTTCAAATTGGCCGAATAGGTAATGTCACTGTGATGTAGCTGTGGACAACTCCCCCATTCGCTCTAACACACAAAATGACTAAAATGTCACTTTTTTTTCAAAATGCATTACTCAGTAGGATCTTTTCGCTCATGAGGGCCTTTAACAATATGCTATCTCCAATATATTTTGAGTACTGCCCCGAGGGTAAAAGCGCCTCGAAGAAAACCGCAAATTACTGATATTTTTGTGTACGACAAATGGGAGAGTTGTCCACAAAAATGTCACAATTGACTCACTAAATTACCAATTTGAGATTCGCATAGATGTAGTGATCTCATTTTTCAAACATCCATAACTTTCTTAATCCTTGTCCGATTTCTTCAAACTTTCACCATCCTGTTTTTCTTATTTTCCTGCTTTCACACAAATCATCTTATCACCAAGGTTGGATTGCCCTTTAATTTTAAGATAGAATAAGTTTGTAGTACGAGACTGCATGATGACCAAACAGAAAACTTCATTTAAGAAAAAAAAGTGAAACTATTTATATAAAAAAGTAGCCGCTATCAAGTGTGATTTCCTTTATGTAACTTCATTGGGGAACCCTATCTTGCAACCACATTATTCATGTGAATTTTCGGAGGGGTGAATTAAATGAGATATGGCATATTTTGAGGGGCTCTCATCGTTGCTAATAACTTCTTCTTCTATAAAGATATATTATGCGGCAGTGAACACAAAAATGGAAATACTTCTTGGAGGGTTTTGGTAATAAAAAAAAAACGTCACTTGCCGTCGTGCACTCTAAAACTTAAATTGTGAATATCAACATTGAGAAGGACCAAGGACTGACAATATCTTAAAAATGCTGAAAGTAACATTTGTAGTGTTAGATACAGCAATATGAATAGTGTGATACAACATGTTAAAAACGATATCACCTTTTCAAATGTTGATTTAACACTTTATTTTTTAGATTGTGTTGTCTTTCAGGAGAGAGGCACCCTCTTGTCTACTGATCATTATAGGGCAATTTAAGTTGCCGCCAATGATTAGTATTATCTTTTGTCTTTGTCTTTATTCTCACCAGAAGCTTATTTTTCACAACCAAATCATTTAATTAAATCAATTTGTATAGCCTATTTCATAATATTATAAAATCAAAGTTGTTGGATTGTAAAAGTTACCCATATCGGATATGTCGGATATGTTTGACTGCCTTGATTTCATTATTATTACCATCATGCATCCGTGCCAATGTTAATGTCGAGTAATACCAATCTAGTGACCATTGTTCATCAAAATTTGAAAGTAATATGGTTTTATTTTAAGTGATTCGTTAATTAATAATATTTTTTGACATTATACCAATGCCAACGTTTATGTGATGCAGCAGCAGTATGTACAAGTGTTGCTTTAACCCTTTTGAGACAATTGACCACATTTTGTGGTTTGACTCAATAATTTTTGATTCAGAGCTCTAAAAAATATAACAGATGCAAGATTAGAAAGAGCAAAATTTTCTGCACACACTACTTCCATTTTTATTGCATGACCATATTGCATTTGATGGCAGGAATTTTAAAAACGAGAGTAAGCTTTGAAACCCTTAAATTGGCAACACATTGAGAGGTTCAAAATCATTTTTTTTTCATCAAAATTGGCAATTTTTCAACTTTTCGACAAAACTTCTAACCATATATATTGTTTTCGAACACATTACACCTTATTAGAACCATGTAACACTAATAGAAAAATATTATTGTTGCCAATCTAAAGAACAAAATGTGATCAATTTAGCCCTTTAATAATTCCTGTCCTGAAAGGGTTAAAATAGTTTTGAAATCAGGAGACTGCACTGATTTCCGTAGAGATCAGTGGGAGACTGTTTACGGCATTGCTCCGAATTATAATCTTGTGTTTGCGTTTATGTATCCTGGGCCCTGTTGCATAAAACTTTTAGTGAATCGTGACATAAATCTCGATCGTGACAAACATCTCCGCATAAGCTATGTCACTGACATTTATGTTTATGTTGTGATTCGGGGATTTACGCAACAGGGCCCAGGAATCAAATGATACTTTGGGATCATCACACCTAATATAATTAATTTATGGATCTTAACTCAAGGCATGGGTCATCTCAAAATCTTGTCAAGTTGTCACTAAATAACCCATTACAGGCCCAGCACTCATATGTGTCGAAGTGTGCACGTGACCCTTCTCATGATGGCCCATTAACCCTTTCAAGACAATTGACCACATTTTGTGGTTTGGCTCAATAACTTTTGATTCAGAGCTCTAAAAAATATACCTGACGCATGAGTAGAAACAGCAAAAATTTCTGCACACTCTATGTCCATTTTTGTTGCATAACCATACTGCGTTTGATGCCAGGAATTTTAGAAACGAGAATAAGCTTTAAAATCCTTAAATTGGCAACACATTGAAAGGTTTAAAATCTTTGTTTTTCATCAAAATTGGCAATTCTTCCAACTTTTCGACAAAATTCGTAACCATGTATATTTTATTCAAAGACATTACACTTTATTAGAACCATGTAGAACTAAAAGAAAAATATTATTGTTGCCAATTTGAAGATCAAAATGTGATCAATTTATCCCTGAAATAATTCCTGTCCTGAAAGGGTTAAGATGGCAAAAAGAAAAATAGAGAATCAACAGACAAAAAGAAAGAAGGAAAGAAAGGGAGAGGGGCGTAAGAAATAATAATAATAAAAAAAAATAAAAAATAAAAAGTGTTAAGACCGCTCCCTCACCCTCCCTCGCTCAGTCTCCATGCTCCGCATTTCATCAACCTGGTACGGCCCATGCCTTCCCCTAATGACAGCCAGTGCCCCCTAAATCACTGGACCCATGCTACACAACGATCTAGCTTGCATGGTAAAAAAGCGATTACACACGCGCTATAGAAATCGCGTGTACGCTGTCCACCTTCCTCTGTTCGGAATATGAAAACACGCGTCAGTCCGTGATGACCGTGAAGGATACAATAGCGCACACAATTTTTACATGGATGGTTGAGAAAAACCTTTAAAAAGAAAAAATTCCACCAATTGAATTTCTCAGGACTTTTTACATGTTATAGAGGAGACCTTTTTGGGTAATGCACACGTGTCAGATTTTCTGTTGCAATTTGTGTGAGGTTCATGCGTTATTTTTCATAAAATGACTATACTACTTGTTTTGTTGATCATTCACCAGCAATCACTGTTTCTCATGAATTAGCCCGTTCATGCTCTCAATTAAGTACTCTAAAGACATGTTTGTTGCTAAAATATGTAGCATCTTTAATCTTAATCTCTAAACAACGCGGGATAGCAATATATAATCGTGTCAAGATCAACATAACAGTCCACAGGCTGCAGACTAGGCTACGTGCCCGATGAAGACCATCCATCGGGCCATGATATGGGAGGGATACAGTGTGAAGGCTAGGCCGAAGCACACAATCCTACCGTCCGTTCTAAGTTAAAGGGTACCATTCACCAAAATAATTTTGCTCTCTATGTCAGAGGTTGCATGTCGTTATACTATATTCAAAATATGGGCTTCAAATATTGATTCTATAAAGAGATATTGCAATTTTAATTACACTCTCTATAAGCGTAAAAGCGACTCGTGAGTAGACTACTCGACGAACCCGTACGCGCTCGCGTCAAGGTAAAGGCTCGCGCGGAACCAAACTCAGAGTTTGGTTCCGCGCGAGCATTTTCATGTTATCCTTTATTTTCTTCATACTCATTAACTGTTGACCTATAGAATACCATACAAAGTTCTTTGAGGTTGATTTTATACTTTCTAGCTGTACACAAATTATTTTTTCAGGTGATTGGTACACTTTAATTTGGTTTTTACAGACGTGCATCAATCAAATATTTATTATTTACGTCTGGGACCGACCTTTAACGTCACCATCCGAGAGACGTGACTGAGATTCGAACCCGAGTCCGATCAGAGTCAGTTTGTAGGCGAATGCAGAGAGCTGGCCGTTGACGTTGCCACTATAGACCAAAATCTTGATCCCGTTGCATGTACCACACTATAATCTATCCCGGGTCCGCTCGCTGTTCATAAGAACCGCTATTCATAGAAAACCGCTATTCATTGAACACGCGCTATGAATAGCGGTCCTTATGAGTAGTTATGAATAGTGGTCCTGATGAATGGATGTCCTTATAAATAGCGAGGAAATTTGTCTATAGTTTGCTCGCTATTCAGAAGGACCGCTATTCGTACAAAACCGCTGTTCATTTAGTCACGCGTTATGGATAGCAAGGGCGTCAATCCGAATTAGACCGTGGGGGGGACACAAGTTCAGTGAGGATTAGGGGGGGGGGGGTGGGGTCGGAGGACATAGAATGCGGTGTTTGCAGGGTATGGTGTGGCATAAGGGTTAACACCCCCCCCCCCCCTCCCATTATAAATTTAGTATCAGAAACAGTGAAATATATAGACTGAATAAAACAAAATAATATACGAAAGGTTTAATGTTTGCATTTTTTTCCTAAAAAGTGAAAATGTTCCATGATATATAACTTACTTTAACAGAATTTCTCAATAATTTAGAAACCCTTAGATCTATAGGGGAGAAAGTGAGGGGCATATTAAAGCAAGGACCGCAATGGCGCGCTCATCTTGGTTTCATAAAGCCCCCATGACACCAGACTCGTTCAGTCGTTCTCATCACTACGTTCTGAAAAAAAATGATGCCAAATGGGTTACAACTGTGGTGAACGCGAACGGAGTGGACGTCTCCCCTCTATATCTCTCTTTCTCTGTATTCTATCCATCTATCTCTCCGTCTCTCTCTATCTCTCACCCTCTCTTTATCTCCCCTCTATCTCTATCTCTCACTTTGTCTCTCCCTCTATCTCTCTCCCTATTTCTCTATAAACTCTCTCTTTCTCCCTCTATCTCTCTCTCTATATCTCTCTTTCTATCTCTTTATCTATCCCTCTCGTACATCGTTAATAACATTATTCTGCCAAAAGGGGGTTTGACGGCATGGATTATCTTAATTCAGAGAAATAATGTTCTCTTAATCTCTTTGAACACCTGTAAGGATTCAGAAAAGGCTAAAAAAACAAACACTCATTCGTGACTTTGATAGTGTTTATGATTGGCAAGTGACGACACTTGGTATATTTCTATACTTCGCCCAAGCATTTGACATGATTGATCACTGATCATATTTTTTTGCAAAAATAATAAAATAACAACAACATTACACCATATATGCTGTTCCATTCAAATGTTATGATTGAACTAGTCAACAGTTATTACATTCTATGATGAATCATCAAAAATGAATTAATATCACCCTCAAAACAAAACAATGCATTTTAATTATTTTTATATTTTAATAAAGCAGAATATGATACTTGGAAAGACACAAAAGTCCCACACGAGGTAGTCAATGTTACATATCTTACATGAGATTTCTAGAAATACAATACACATAGGTTCCCTACAAATTTGGCGTTGATATCATCCTTTCTTAGCATGTATAATTACATTTCCTTTTTTGCATGGAAAAAATGTGGTGAAAGTTTCATTTTATTCTTCCAAATATTCGTTCTCTGCTTTCTGAGTTTTGAACAAATGCAGCAGCTATGTCCCTGGCTTTGACATGTGCAAGTCGCTCCCTATGGACATGGCACAACATGACATGGTTCAATCTCTCCTGCTTCATGGTATTTCTGAGCCATGTTTTTACACGTCTTAGGGCACTGAAAGATCTCTCTGCTTGGCAAGAACTTGCTGGTGAAACAAGCAGGAGTCTCAGAAGTTGCTCAACATTTGGGAACATCCCCCTAACTTCCGGAATCATGCCCTGAAATGCCTTCCTGCATTCTTCCACAGAAGAATATTTGAACTGATGTCGGAAGAAGACCAATTCACACCTACGACCATCCCCCAATTCAAACTTGTCAATGAGATCATCATCTATTGATCCACATAGTAGAATCGATGCCAGTCTTTTCTGTTCTTCTATGTCTGTTGAGGTGAAGTAGATCCTGAAATTGGAAAGGGCACTGTCTATTAGCTTGAAGAACTCTACACGATGCTTTTCTTCTAGAGATTCTGAAACATATTGCTGCGATCCCTCAGTGTATCTAGCTGGAATTCTTTCTTTGCGTGACATTAGGGGATCCAGCTTCCACTGCTCGATTTTCTTCATTGCTTCTTCATATAGAGCTTTAAAACTCTCTTCAGAACGGAACTCTTGTAGCTCATTCTTAACAAGCTCTGCAGAAGCAAGCATTCCTGAAATAGTATGTGTGGGTTCTTGTAGGATTCTATTGAATTTCTCCATACACATCAGAACTGGTAATGCCACAACAAGGCCCAAAACACATTTTCCTACCGAGAGACACTTCTTCAAGCAAGTGGCACGGGAAGAGAGATCAGTTCCAAAGTTCTTAGATGAAGTTTCAAGTGCTTCCAAGACATTTTTGTAGTTGTTCAGCAACGCTCGGACAGAATCACAACGTGTAAGCCAGCGTGTGGGACAGATTGGCTTCAACTGTCTCGAAAATGCATCTTCAGCACCTTCAGCATCTTCAGCATTTACATGTAAGTAGACATGTTTGAATTTACCAGATTTCTTATACAATTTGCCCAGTTCCTGTGCATGATCAAGGGCATCCCTTACAAAAGGTGCACTATTTACAGCTTTGGCAGTTATGAGATGACTAACATGAGCTCCACAGTGGGTATATGATGCAAGGGGCTGAATTCGCTTGACCTCTGACTGGCAACCATGATATTTACCAGACATGTTGCTGGCCCCATCATATGTCTGTGCCCTCAACTTTGCTATTGGTAGCTGCAGTCTCGTCAACACATCTTGAAGCATTCTGCACAGAGAAATCCCTGTTGTGGATGGCATTTCATACAGCCCAACAAATTCTTCCTTAACATCTAATTCATCTGTTACATAACGGACGCAAATGGACTCTTGCTCTTTTCCGGTACAGTCCTGTGTTCCATCAATTATAACTCCATAAATTCCTGTTGCATTTACTTCTTTACAGATGTCTTGAAGAACTCTGTGGGCCATAAGTTTCAGGATTTCGTTTTGGCATGTGCCACTTGTATATGATGTTTTCCTTGCAAGCCAGGACTCGAACTCTGCATCATCATTTGCCATCAAGTTCAATAAACCCTTGAAGTTCCCGTCTGGCGCTTCCTTACCCCGAATAGCAAGGCCTTGTTGACCAAGGTAATGCAATGCCGAAACTATTTTCATAAGAGATCTTTGGGCCCTTTCCTGTCCTTCTCCAAACTTCCTGTTCAGCAAGGCACTTACATCAGTCGTGCTCCGGGTAATCAGATTGCTTGATGCTGTTTTATGGGCATCACACACTTCATGTTTACGGAACTTTTCAAGAGCTTTCTTCCAATTGCGGAAGCCCTTGGAGATGAAGGTGTCTTCTTTATACTTTGCCATTACCAATAACCCTTGTGAGTATGCTTTTAAACATCTGAAACACAAAATTCCATTAACATTTCTGTCAACATGTAACCACGGAAATTGCCTATAACATGTACACTGAAACTTTAGAGATTTATTTTGATATTGCTGTACTGGCAAACAGGTGACATCGCTAGGTTGGTAGGGCTTACTAGGAAGATTAGGCAATGTGTCTGCCGAGGCTTGCGAGCTAGGTGTTGAAGCAGCCGGTGAACTATGGAATGTAGGTATTGCATATGACGATTCATCTGAGGTACTAGCTGCAAAATCAGGTGTTGAACCCAAATGAGTAGAATGTTCATCAGATTGCACACTCGGAGAGCCAGGTGGCGAGTCAGCCAATAAGGATTGAGATGCATCAAATGGTGAATCATGGAACTCGGGTGGTTCAGTAGATGAAGCCACTTTGGAGATAGGTGCATCAGGTGTTGAACCCGAAGTAGTAGAAGGTTCGTCAGATTGCGCACTCGGAGAGCCAGGTGGCGAGTCAGCCAATAAGGATTGAGATGCATCAAATGGTGAATCATGGAACTCAGGTGGTTCAGTAGATGAAGCCACTTTGGAGATAGGAGATGCATCAGGTGTTGAACCCAAAGGAGTAGAAGGTCCATCAGATTGTGTTCTTGGAGAGCCAGCCAGTGGAATGGGTAAGGTCTGTGATGTATCAGCTGGTGAAACATGGCACTTGGGTTGAATATTGCATGTTACTGTAGCACATCTGGATTGCGGACTGGCTGTACCTGAAGACCTATAAATAGTAAATCATCAGAAAGAAAATAACCCTACAATGTTAGCACAATAAAATTAACTGCATTCAACCAAATGTGATTTTACACTAATAGTACAATAAGCAATATCTTGCCACCTTGAAATATAATCCTTCATATCACCAACAATTTTGTTGACATATCTAGAGCACACTAGAGTGCATTTTGTATGGGAGGTGTATGACAATGCGGGACTAAATAAACTTCTCTGATAGAGAATATTTAAAATCTGTCGGCATGATTTGATCTCTCTATATGAAAAGTACTGAGTTTAATTTAGTTAGATTTCTTCTAAGCACTTCATAAGATGCATACCTAGGTCATAATTTTGCAATTAAGATAAATTGTTACTTTTAACTTGTTATCATTTGAATTGGGGAACCATCATAAACATAAATAGCTCAAAGATTATTTTAATAAAACTAGATAACAATTGATATTATACATACTTTTTAAAAAATGATGTGAGCATTGATTGTTTCTTCTTCCTAGGCGAACCACATTCAGTGGGTCCTGGAAAAAAAATGAAAACAACATAAATGCAAATATGGTTATCATTATCCCATAGAAAGGTGGCTTGGGTGTTGGGGAAATCAACCCCCCCCCCCCCCACACACACACACTTATAACTTGTTTTCTGACTCTATATGACTTTCATGATGACCTACCACATATATACATTTGGTCCAAGCTAAAAAGGTGTAGTAGTTAAATACAGGATAATGATGGGAATCATAAGGGCATGCCTGCCCATACATATTCTTGAATAAACCCTCAATTCAATATTCAAAACATAATCAGTGCCCACAAAGGGATCACTGTACATACTGTACAGTTCAAATATTATTGAGCTACAAGTTTAAACAGCTTATAATGTGCCTACATGTCTGCTTTTCCAAAAGAAAAGCTAGGAGACGCTTGAAAATCACATTTAGGCGCAATTTTAAAATACACGAACTATGAAAGTCATGTACATGTAGACTGCTAACTTTTTCCACAATACTCGAGGCACTTTCTGAATTGGCATTTGTCTAATATCTGTTTAGTCATTCTGTTATCAGGCAGGAGATGGCACAAAAGCTCATACCCCCTCGTGGACAGGGTGATATCATGGGTCTATGCACAGTGCTAATAAGTTTCCCAAACAACATAACAGTTGATACCTGCTGCAGAACTTGCACAGGTTGAAGATGCTCCTTCTTCTGTGGTTACATGGCAGTTAATTGGTTCCAGATTATGTGGATCAGGTTCTGGATGGGGGAAAAAAAATCATATTTGTTACAGTATATATCACCATTGCATAACAACATATGTCCTTGAATGAGATTTAGGTCTTTGCATATACAAATGGCATGTCTGGCAGAATACTAAAGATGAAATACTAGAGATAAATAATGAAAATTGTTTGTAATGTAACTCTTAAAGTGTAAGGATGAGCGGGGAAAAAAGGAAGAAAATCTGTGTAACATATAGTCTTGGAATCTAAAAATTCAGTTGTTGCTGGGTGTAGATAAAAATTCATCAACATTTTTTCATGATTGCAAATGTGTCACACTATCTTGCCAAAATTTGAAGAAAGAAATAGTTCAGGTACCATTCATGCTTAAACTTGGCAAATCTCCAGTGAAATCTAAATACCGCACTGTTTTCATTCTCCCTTAAAAGTTTGTCTATACTTCTTATTTCCATTACACATGTGTCCATGGAAAAGGAAGCCCATTGCAAACCTATAGCACTGGTGTGCAGATGGGGGGCTTGGGGGGTTTTGCCCCCTCCCGAAAGTTCCATGACCAAGACAAAAAAAAAAGGGGGGGGGGGAAGAAAGAGAAAAAGAAAGAAAAGGAAAGAGAAAAGGAAAGAGAAAAGGGTAAAATATGAAAATAATTTCTGGATATTATGGCAATATCTATCACAAGATCAGATTTTCTTTTGGAAAGGGACAATTTTTTGCTTGCTTGCAGCTTTTTAGAAATGTTGCCCCGTATGCCATGTTTTGCCCCCTAAAATTTTTTTTGGCTCATTATGCCACTGATGCTATAAGAGAGCTGAATCCACTGCGATGGTCCAAAAGGGAGACGTCTAACATGTGCTTCTCCCCCAGTAAAAGCTTAATGACATAGAGATGGCCACAAGTAGCGGTCACATTCACAGCCCCAGCCCCTATGCAAAAAGTGCCTATCTGTTATCACAGTTCTTCCCTACCTACCTAGACTAACATAGTGACTTTCATGGATGTGTCCCAGGTACAGCGTTTCTATAGCACCATCTTCCTCGTAGTTGTGCATATAGAACCCTGATAGTGTACTGACTTCTGCACTGGTAATGATCTGTATGTTGACACTGTACTTCTGATGACTTGCAATAATTTCGGGTTCACCAGCCCATGTTCCATCTTTTCTCATGTTGCGAATGTATTCATTGGTCACCACATGTGCCATGTCCTCAGATATCTGTACGATTTGGGATGAATGAGAATGATTGGTCATGATATCAGTAGCGATTAAAATTCAGTTCATTGCAGTCAAGTTGTACACTCATATTCTCAATACATAGATGAATATACCAAGCATTGAGAAAGTCTAGTGGAAATTATATATCTGAGGAGGAGGGACAGGCATTTTCTAAATGAGTTACTAATACTATAGTCACTCTGAAGATAATTTCTACTAGACTCCATCCACCCATAACTGTGGCGGATCTACGGGGGGGGTTTTAGGGGGTTTAAACCCCCCCCCCTTGGGCTGCCAAGTAAACATTTATTTGGGCAAAAAAGAGAAAAAAATAGAGCATGCAAGTATGCTTAAAATCGCAAGCTAGCAACCCTAAAAATGAAAAATCTCCCTACTGTAGGAGGGGGGATACCCCCCTCCCACACCCTCCCCCCTCGCTCGTTTCGCTCGCTTCCAAGTAAACATTTATTTATTTGGGCAAAAAAGAGAAAAAATAGAGCATGCAAGTATGCTTAAAATCGCAAGCTAGCAACCCTAAAAATGAAAAATCTCCCTACTGTGGGAGGGGGGATACCCCCCTCCCACACCCTCCCCCCTCGCTCGCTTCGCTCGCTTTCAAGTAAACATTTATTTGGGCAAAAAAGAGAAAAAATAGAGCATGCAAGTATGCTTAAAATCGCAAGCTAGCAACCCTAAAAATGAAAAATCTCCCTACTGTGGGAGGGGGGATACCCCCCTCCCACACCCTCCACCCTCGCTCGCTTCGCTCGCTCGGGCTCGGTCTCTACGCTCCCTCGCAATACCCAGCTCAGCCCCTCAAACCCCCTCCTTGGAAAAAAGCTAGATCCGCCCCTGCATAACTCCTTGACCACCCAACAGAGTCCTCACCTTCCCTGAAATATGTACCATCAAACCATCCTTACTCCTAGGAACACACCACTGCATGAGTCTACCACGGAAAGTTGCAATGCTACAAGAATAAATGCAATTCATGTTCACTCATGCATGAAATTGTGATTTAATAAACCATAAACCTTACCCAGCAAACCCAAACTGATCACAACTGATCATATCACCCTCAATTTTGTAAGCTTCAATTAAAGGGCTCCCCTCTCACAAACTGGAAGGATATTTGTGCAACCTATTTTCCAGTTTTCATGCCCTTTTAGAATGCCTCATGAATGTTCATAGAGGGATATAAGATTTAACCAGTTACAAAATTTTTAGTTCAACTCACATTGTTTTCCATTTGATCACAGATCTCAGCACGAAGTTCTTGATGATTTGTTGCACTCTTCACTCCAACCCTTTGTAGCTGATCAGCAAGTGCTCTAAAGTAGCAGTTGCCATCACCGCCCACGTCTGTTCTTAACCTCAGCCCACATTTCTTTGCGTTTGATAGCAGCCGCTGGATGTGGGCGTCTGAATAAGAAATAAAGCAAGTTTTGAATAAAGTGGATAGTTAATTGATGGCATTGTATGTACAAGGAAAAAGAACACAAGAGAAGTACGTGCATCATTTAAGTCTTGACTGCAAAAACTGAGAGATGCAATAAACAGAGCATTTGATAATTTAAAAAAAAATCAGGAAAATCAGGAATCCCTGTGACTTTAGACCTTTGACCTCGACACCCCCAAAACTAATCAGATAATTGTCACTCCCATATGCATACATAATTGATCGACTAATAGTTCTTTAATTATCGCGAGAAATAAAAAAAAAAGGGGGGGACGAACGGACAGATGACCTGAAAACATATAGCCTCTGGCAACCATCTACAGTGGGTGGAGGCATAAGAATGCAAGAAATTGACAGGTACCATACAATATGCTTACCTTGTCCTTGACTATCTCCTATCCTAGGAACTTTTGCATCCATATGATGGTAGCCTTTCTGTAGTTGTGGAGCCAACCTCTGAAGTGGAAAGGAAATTGAGTCAACAAATATTATTTGCTTCATTCGACTTTATGCTTTTATAATAAGTTTTTACTTTCATTTACAATGCAGTTCTGAAGGAGGGAGATATATTTACTAGTCAATAGAAAAAAAAAAGAAGAGTCATTTAACTTCATGATAGACCTTATTTTGAAAAAAAAAAATCATGTATTCTACATCATATTTCATTGAAATTCATCAGAATGAGATTTTTATGATCTAATCTGTTCAGAATCTTAAAATTCAAATAGATCATAGATGAAGTGTTTACAAAACTTTGTCTTTAATTAACTTTAAATTTCAGTCAATTTTTTTGTATTCAGTGTTGAGATTCTTTGACAGGTAACTTCTTTTTTTACTCTATAGTATAAATTTAAAGAAAACTGCTACTTTTCATTGAAATTTGCTTTTCAGTACAGTAGAGTTAAACAAAAATTCTCAAAATACTCTAATTCAATCATTAAACTTCTCTCTTGGATCAGTTGCCCTTTTTTCGTCAATTGTATTATTTTTGTTTTTATTTCAAACTAGAGTCTACTAAACTTGAGTAGCCTTTAAATAAAATGCATCTATGTATGAATTCAATTCTAGCCCCCCCCCCCCCCCCCCTTCTCTCTCTCTCTACCTCTATCTCTCTATTCCTCTTTCTTGCTCTCTCCTTTTTTTTCTCTCTCTTCCTCTAACATTTTTTAGTTATTTTTTTTTTCTATTTTCTCTTCTTTCCTTGTGGACACATATGTAACTGTAGTGTTACATTTAATTTGGACTGTGGACATGATTCAAAACAGAAAATCTGATCCCATTTTGAAAGCTGAAACAATTTTTTGAATGAAAATATGGCCACCTACTACTAGTACTAGCCTAACTTATTATTAAGTCAGAGAATCTACTAATAAAGGTTACTATGGTAGGGCCTACTTAATACTCAAGAGTGACAATCTGGGCTTCTTGGCAAACTTAATAACAGACCTACACTACAGTTAAGTTAACAGTTAACTTTAGCCCTAACGTCAAGCCAAGGCTAGGCCAGGGCAAAAAGCTGGAACAGGGCTTACTCAGTCTCAGACTGAGTCTAAGTAAGGGGGCGTTGCAAGAAACTTGCAATCAATTGCAAGTCAATTTTAGATCCAAGAATCAATCATAAGACTTGTAATTTATCAAAAATTTGCAATTGATTGCTTGTCTGCTTCCTGCAATAGGAAGTATAAAGTGATTTGCTGTAGTTGAAATTGATCTATCAATTGACTTGTAAAAGTAGTAAATTTGCAACTGAAAATTGCTATCGATTGCATATAAGTTTCTTGTAACAGACTCTCACAATCAGACTAAGATGACAGCTAGAGAGCAAGAGGAAATTTGGAATTTTAGTTAGGGTCTAAGCTTTATAATTACCTTTTTTGCCCTCGATGTTCTTGCCATCTTGATGTTCTCAAAGTTCAAAAGTTGTAATGCGCGCGTGCACATGGCCGGCCGGCCGGCCGCGCCGGCGCGGCGCATGCAGCAGCGTATAGGGCGCGGCGGATGCGTACGTACGGGCACTGAATGCCGGACGACCGTGGCTGGCCGATCGTATATACCGCGTTACACATCTACCGTAGATTTCATTGAGCAAATCCGGGGGGGACACGGGGAATAGGGTCTAATGAAAAGATGAATGGTCCAAAATAACGTATAAACAGTGGGAACACTTTAGTTCAGCTGGCAACTTTTGGAAAGTAAAAACAAAACAAAAAGTCAACACAGAGAGAAAAAGAGAAAGAAAAAAAAAGAAAAGATTTTAACCCTAAATCGTGGGGGGGACATTTCACCACCTGAAAATTCGTGGGGGGGACGTGTCCCCCCGTCCCCCCCAGGATTGACGCCCATTATGGATAGCGGTCCTTATGAATAAGTGGTCCTTATGAATAGCGGTCATTATGACTAGCGAGGTTACCCCATCTATCCATATAAGAAGTCATTAAATGTAAAAGTGAATGAAACTAACACTTTCAGTAGAAAACAAAAACAAAAAAACAATCCCGACTGAATTATCAAATGTAACCACTGATCAATTCTCAATATAACTTTTCCAACCAATAATCTATCAAAATGAGTCATGACGACACTCCCATATCATTTAAATATGTAATTTTTTCTTCAATAAGCCCTACCTATATGCCAACACGTTGTAATATGGTTTGCACGTTATAACAGAATTGCTGTCCCTTTATATGCCTATCCCCCTACTCCAGAATTAGTGTTAAAATATTAGCGCTGGTTTGCTACAGTCTACACGACCCCTTTCTCTCTCAAGCTTGGTCCCCAAGCTAACAGATCTACACATACACAACCTTAAAAATATTTCTATGATCATTTCTTTTAAAAGCTAGCCGCTTACAAGTACAAAACTCAGTGAAAGAAATCTCTATCTTCGTCATCGTTACAATACAAATACATAATTAATACATACAATTTCGACATAATTACGGGCCCTTACACATGGAGGAGTCTGCTATATACTACAGAACCTTGAAAATATTTCTATAAACATTTCTCAAAACTCAGTGAAAGAAATCTCTATCTTCGTCATCGCTACAATAAAAATACATAATTCATACATACAATTTCGACACAATAGGCAAATTTACGGGCCAGTACACGTGAACGAGTCTATTGGTTTGTATAGCTTCATGGTCTATGCCATACAGTGTGCAACGAAAGAAAACGTTTGCAAGTTCGCTGTTTGGTTTTATGATATTGTGTTGCAGTGCATGTATACATTTATACTTCGGCGTGGAAGCCATGATTTCATGATCTTGAGCAAAATAATACCGTCTTCAGAGGCTTTGCACGATGAAGGAATGATGATCTTTCATCGTTGTTTCAAAAGTATTTAATCATGCAATATTTTCACAGATTTAAAAGCAATGTTGTTTGTGGTTGGACGATAACGAGGCTATTGAAAAAAAAACTAAACCTGTCACTTCATCTTTTTTTCAGTGATCATTTGCAGGACTCTTTATTTTCATCTTGGTCATGTGAACATAATCAATGTTAAAAATATGTACATGTACATTCAAAACAATATAAGAGGAATTATGGTATCACAAAGTATGAAAATATAATGAATGAAAACGTCCTTAAAATACATGTATACTCATTCTTTTTAAAGATGACCAGCTTAACCTTCATTAATGAAATTAATACAATACATCAAAGGTAAAGCAAAGTAAAATACAAAATTTTAAAGTTTTAATGTAATTAGGAGTCATGTTTCTTCTTCAGGCAATTATGGTGAGTATAACAATATGATGATGATGATAATAATAATAATAATAATAATAATAATAATAATAATAATAATAATAATAATAATAATAATAATAATGATAATAATAATAATAATAATAATAATAATAATAATAATAATAATAATAATTCAATTAAAATCATTTCCAAAAATAATGCAAAACATAATTGTATAAACATAATAAAGAAAATACATATAATAAATGCAACTTGGCAAGGCAAGATAAAGGTCCATTATTTATGTATGTTAACCCCCACCCCCAAATAAAACAAACAAAAAACAAACAAAACAAAACAAAATCCAAGCAAATGCGGAAAGGGTTAGTTCCCCCCCCAAAAAAAAAAAGTCAAACCACAGTAACAGAAATATATACAATTCATAGTTTATATACTATAGAAACAAATACTTACTCTAGTTATTATGAGGTGGTAACAATAATGAGGAAGAAGGGGGGGTTGCATTGGAGGACTCGTCGCACACGAGACGTCATTTCCCTGACGCATAGAACTGCGTCAGTGACTGGCAAGGTCCTTGACGCGCCTTGTTACAGTGATAAACTTTGATGGGCTCGGCAGAGGTACAAAGGTTGAATACAATATGAACAGTATATACAAATATGGTGTTAATTAAACTTTTGCATGCACTCAATTTCTTCATAATAATAGCGCAGGTACAACGCAGTCGAAATGACGCTAGGACTGCGCCAGTAACTTGTCCAGTCTATTGCGCCTCACGAAAGAGTGATATCGTTAAAAAAGTTATTGCAAAATGAACACTGCAAACAAAATTATGAACAATGATTGGCGTATGGTTAATTAGCTTGACAGGTACTGACGCAATCGAAATGCCGCCTCCTGTGATCCGGGGGTTAGAAACCATGTGGAAATCCGGGTGCCATACGACACTCCTTATGCCGCCACGAATTAAATACCGTTGAATTAGCCCCCTCTTTAATCTTGGCGCTGGATAAGCCCTTTTCATAATCCAAAACCTTTGAGACTACCTGACAATAATATCGTATCTGATACTTAGTGAGATAGTCAGTTCTTCCCCCCACTGACCCATGCCTTTTCCACTCGAAGTAGGAATTATAAAGAGTATCATTTGAATCTAAAAGGTTAAGGTAGTCCGCAAGTTCCTCCATCGAGCTGAAATCTTGCAGATGGATGAAGGAATGTGGAGGTGCTACTCGTTCGTAATCTTCCTTCGGCGCTCCGTAAACGATCGGCAAGAGGTCATATTTTAAGGAAGTTCGCCAGAACTTTTCTGTAATATAATCCTTGCATTCTCTGTTTTCTAACGCCAAGTAGAACTTGTATGTCCTGAGGAGCTTCCAGCAGCTTTTCGAATTTTTATCGCAACCTGGTTGTCCACATTTCCCGAAAATGTCCACTTGGATGTGCTTGGCTAGTTCCTTGACAAATTCAAATCGTCCCCATCGAACTCTGCAATTTGATGCCGCCCAGACCGCCATTTTGTTTCTACCCAGAGCCCAGTTTCGATTGTCGTCATGACGTACTTGTGGTTGGCTGCTAACATAATAGCCATATGGTCTAGGGAACGTCGATGAAGACCTATATGTCATCGTATAGTTGTACAAGTCTTCATAAACCTCATTGGGTAACTCGGTAGATTCCATGCTGTAAAACATCCAAGCCTGATGGGGCGGGCGTTTCTTCTGCATTTCAGCCCAATCCCACTTGTTAAAATGATAATAATGAATCACTACATGGCTCTTCATCATGGTCTCAAAGCTACGGTCTTCAATCATACGTACCCCGCAATCTAACCCAGGGCATTCGGCGACCACCAGCGGCTTTTGGGGTGTCGTGCTGCCTCTCCAACGTTGGATCTGGCGGTAACAAGCGGACTGGGGATCGGATAACTTTATTTGGGGTTTCTCGGTCTCGTCCGATAGGCGGTGGGACATTTTCTCCTTCTCCCTGGACTCTGGCGTCGTTTGGTTATCAAACATGTTAGAAACGTGTGTACGAATCGCTGACACCTTGCCATAATCCGCATGACGTAGGCGTTGGAATCCATAACTTGTGACGTTGAAAAATACTGCCATCGACAGGCATAACAATATTATCACGCAAGACAATACAATCAGCGCTAATCGCTGAGCTTTCATACTCGCCTTCAATCCAAAACAGGCCATGAGAGCAAAATGCCGTGTTCCCCTCTAAATCACAGTTGTCCCTGGCATTGGTTGAATGTTTCAGTGAGGTAAAATAGTACACATGTACTTCAAACTTCAGCATTATCGTGAAAAAGGAAATACCATACTCGGCACTGTATAGTACGTGCTTCACTCCATCAAACGCATTGCTGTGCATGCAAGCGAATGGGTGGTTTCCTATTATAAGTCACGATAACATTGATGGCGCCAAATAAACCTTTCAACTATAGCTAGCATATGCTACACACCAATGGCGTATTAACAGAGACTGCAACTCTCCTGCTTTCGGCGGTAGATCTCCCGCTGTGAGGCAATTTTCGCAAAATCTCTCCCGCTAGAGTTTGAATTTCTCCCGCTCTATAGCTGTGCGTCTCCCGCTTAAAACTAGCTTTCTCCCGCCCAACTACCTCTTTTTAAAACATAAAACTAAATTCAAACAAAAACAAAAACCTCTGCAATCATAATGGCGACGGTGCACTACCAGAGAGGTGCACTACTAGAATGGAATATGAAATTGAAATCTATAGGTCAATCAATTTAATATACAGATGCATGTCTATTAGATATATGAAATGAAGCTCATTAAGCAAAAAAATATTCATAATCTTAATCACTGGATTATACCTCATTTAGCTTTGTCATGTTATGTTAAAAAGATAAGCGCTCGTGATGTGGGCATGTTCGCACGATCAGAGTCTCCAGTTTAGGAGGTGCTTGGGGTTGGAGTCTCTGTATCAAGGGAATGTGCGCACGGGCAAACAATGAAATCCCCCATCCCCGCTTTAACTTATCAGTTCAAAAATAAAAGCTAAATTAATTCCTCTTTTAATTTGGAAATCATAGCACCACCTTCAAAATAGTTTTGTTATTCATCTTATGCAGCATAACATGTGACGCAATGAACGGAGGATATACCAGGGAATTGTATTGTATCGCAGGTTTCATTGCACAAGATTAACAACAACACTGATAGCGTTGGGTGCAATTGCAGCGCGCACATAGTGCGTAAGTTGTCTGTAAATTACCTATGTGACGTTTTTTATTTATCCAAATAATGCAAAATGCTCAAAGTTGCTTTGGGGGAAACAAAATTTTCCGAGTAAGAGTGGTGCCCCTCTCATCATGTCAGTGCCCCCTCCGTGGCTAGACTCACACTACGCTACTGAACATGCATGGTATTTTATTTTCTTCTTTTCACAGGCCGTGCATACAGTCAAAGCAATAATGGCATATTATTATCAAAACAGTAAAAAAAAATCTATGATTCAGTTATTCTGTAATACGTTAAAAAGAACAAAAATGATCATTCATTTACAGTAAAGGCCTAATCCTGATAACAAATTTTATATTTCTTTAAACATCACTTTAAAAATCATGTATTTTGTTACATCATAATAAATCCGATTATGTTTTGTTATTATTTTTTTTCTTCTTTCTTTTTTGCACATCTTACATTAATTTATAATTTACTGGAGAACAAAATGATAAAACTGTTCATAGACTAATCTTTCCTTTTTTCCAATGTTGCGCCCATGAATTGCGAGGTTTTAGTTATATATAATGTGATATAAATTATCAAAACAGTAAAAAAAATCTATATGATTCAGTTATTCTGTAATACATTAGAAAGAACAAAAATAAATGTTCAATGTTTTAGTTATAAAACAAATCATTATCATTCATTTACAATAAAGGCCTAATCCTGGTAACAAATTTTATATTTCTTTAAACATCACTTTAAAAATCATGTATTTTGTTACATCATAATAAATCCGATATTTCTTGAAACATAACATGCGATTATATATTTTTTTTCTTTCTTTCCTTTTTTGCACATCTTACATTAATTTATAATTTACCGGAGACCAAAATGATAAAACTGTTCATAGACTAATCTTTCCTTTTTTCCAATGTTGCGCCCATGAATTGCGAAGTTTTAGTTATATATAATTAAAGAAAATGAGAGATGGTTAGTCATTCCGAGGGTTCATAAACTCCAAAGAAATTCTCTCAAGTTTAGTTGCAATGCTCAGGATGTGAAGAAAATGCTAAAGATGCAATTTCTAACGCGCATTCCCTTTGCTCTCTCACGTATATATATATATCCTGCTGAAGTAACTTGACCCGAATTCAAAGTTTTCTTTGAATGATAAAACTGTTCATAGACTAATCTTTCCTTTTTTTCCAATGTTGCGCCCCATGAATTGCGAAGTTTTAGTTATATATAATTACAGAAAGTGAGAGATGCTTAGTCATTCCGAGGGTTCATAAACTCCAAAGAAATTCTCTCAAGTTTAGTTGCAATGCTCAGGATGTGAAGAAAAATGCAAAAGATGCAATTTCTAACGCGGATTCCCTTTGCTCCCTCACATATATACATATCTTGCTGAAGTAACTTGACCCGAATTCAAAGTTTTCTTGACCCCCCCCCCCCCCCCCCATAAAGGTCTGTTTCTTATTCATTTTCAATCCCAAATGCAAGTGCAGGTAATACGCAGGTTACGCAAATAGCGTAACCTGGAAAAAAAAACAACACTATCCTTTTATTAATATGAAAAATTCAAAAAAGTTACTAGCACGTGAGGGAAAACCCCGTAGCCATCCCCCCCCCCCCCCCCCCACCCCTCGGTCGCATCGCTCTCTCGTACTGCGTTGAATCACGTTTGATTGCTACAGCCAATGTAGTTGACCAACGACCAGCATAGGTAACAATCACAACTTTGATGAAAATATGGAAAAATCTGGGAATACATACACTACCCTCCAAAAGAACTGATTTCTCACAATCACCCACTGTTCATTTATCATCAGATTTGTGGCACTGCAACAATGTGGTATCAAACTGAAGAGTAGACATCAGTCTTCAAGTTGACACCAATTTAACATTATGTAAAGCATTTCAGGAGGCAGTCATGCGTTAAAAAGACAACCTACCCCCAAAAATAATATAATTTCCAGTGGAAAATATGAGGTTATTGGTTTGGTCAGTTGTGCAAGTATTTCTACAAAATCTCACTCTTGTTTGTAGCGATGAATATTGAAAATTTATTGACTAATATACAATAATCATTCCTTTACTTACGCAGAAAACTAATATTTTTTCTAAGAAACACATCAAACACGATAAAAACTATTTTCGAAAAATCAACTCAAGGCAATTTCAATAGCCCTGTCTGTCACCATGGTCACCTTTAGAAATGTGCGAACATTACAATGGTGTATTACGTAATCCGAACCTGATTTCTATGGGCAGTACAATAGGCCTTTGAAATTGCCCTTGAGTTTATTTTTCGAAAGTAGTTTTTATCGTGTTAAATATTTTGGGATTACCTTAATGCTATTCGATTTCCTTTTTTCTCATGGGAAATCATATTTTATCGTTTATTCTTTGCATTTGTGTTACTCTTGCAAGGAAAATAATGCCTAAATGAATAGTAGTTTGTCATGAAATGCACATTTCTTTATTTTTCGAAGTTTTATTTAATCACGCTCGAGTAATAGCATTTTTCAGAGACCTTCCTGCCCTGCTCTTCCCATATCAGCTCTATCGGATTCAGATCCTGGAACTGGGGCGACCAATCCATGATTTTCAGAACCCCTTTCTCTTCCTTTTTTATCCAGGTAGTTTTAGCACAGCCTTAACCCTTTCGAGACAATTGACCACATTTTGTGGTTTGGCTCAATAACTTTTTATTCAGAGCTCTAAAAAATATACCAGATACATGAGTAGAAAGAGCAAAAATGTCTGCACACACTATGTCCATTTTTGTTGCACTACCATATTGCGTTTGATGCCAGGAATTTGGAATAGGAGAATAAGTTTTAAAATCCTTAAATTGGCAACACATTGAGAGATTCAAAATCCTTATTTTTTATCCAAATGGGCAATTTTTTCAACTTTTCGACAAAATTCCTAACCATGTGTATTATTTTCAAAGATATTACACCTTATTAGAACCATGTAGCACTAAAAGAAAAATATTATTGTTGCCAATTTGAAGATCAAAATGTGATCAATTTAGCCCTTAAATAATTCCTGTCCTGAAAGGGTTAAAGGGAAATCCAACCTTAATAGCAAGTTGCTTTGAAAGATAGAGGAAAAATTAGAGAAGCAGATTGGTGAAAGTTTGAACGAAATCGGACAAGCAATAAGAAAGTTATGAATTTTTGAAAGTTGCAATCACTATGCATATGGGAATTTCAAATTGGCCAAATAGGTAATGTCACTGTGATGTAGCTGTGGACCACTACCCCATTCGCTCTAACACACAAAATGACTAAAATATCACTTTTTTTCAAAATGCATTACTCAGTAGGATCTTTTTGCTCAGGAGGACCTATAACAATATGCTATCTTCAATATATTTTAAGTACCGCCCCGAGGATAAAAGCGCCTCGAAGAAAACCGCAAATTAATGATATTTTTGTGTACGACAAATGGGAGAGTTGTCCTCAAAAATGTCACAATTGACTCACCACATTGCCAATTTGAGATCTGCATAGATGTAGTGATCTCATTTTTCAAGCATCCATAACTTTCTTAGTCCTTGTCCGATTTCTTTCAAACTTTCACCATCCTGTTTTTCTTATTTTTCTGCTTTCATATAAATCATCTTATTACCAAGGTTGGATTGCCCTTTAAGGAATGATTGGGGTAATTTTTGCTCCTGGAAGAGAAAACTTTTTCATCTTCAGAAGGCATAGAAAGACATTTCCAGTGACTGCTTCCACAACTTGACCAGCTGGATGCCCAGGATGTGCCGTGCTGTGATCGCTGATAGGGGCGGGTTCTTTGATGAGAAGTGTCTATGATAGAATAAAACTTTGAAAATAAATAAATGTGCAATTCATGACAAACCATTATTCATTTAATCATTTTTTTCTTCATAAAGGTATACACAAAGGCAAAGAATATGACTTCCCATGAAAAAAAAGAAAAAAGAAATCATTGTAGTATACCCAAACTGTCCATGTGTTTCTAAAATGAAAATACTAGTTTTCTGCATGAGTATAAGAATCTTTTTTGTATATCAGTCAACAAATTTTTAATATTCATCAGTACATGTATAAACGAGGGCCAGATTTTATAGAATGCCAAAAGAGCAAAAATGTGGCCCAACTGACCAAACCAGTGACCTTCTAATTGCACTGGAAATGATTGTTGTTTTTTTTTTGGGGGGGGGGGGGTAGGTTGCCCGTTTTAACGCATGTCTGCCTCCTGAAACGCTTTACATAATGGTAAACTGGTGTCAGTTTGAAGGCTGATGACATGTCTACTCTTCAGTTTGATACCATATTGTTGCAGTGTCACAAATCTGATGATTAAATGAACCGTGGGTCATTGTGAGAAATCGGTTCATATTACAGGTGTACCCGAACTTTTGGAGGGCTTGGAGGGCAGTGTACGTGTATAATTATGTTATTGGTTGAGTGGGCCGATTGCATCGAAGCTCCCCCAACTGAATTTCAGTTCCATCCGCCCCTGTAAAGGTATAACATGTATAACATGATCCCTATTAAGGCTTACCGCCATTATTGAGACAAACACGTACCACACGATCTGAGACATCTGTTGAACAGTGCAGCAGGGTATTTATTCAGCCATGATGAAAGACGCTTAACCATCTTCAACAATAGATGGCGCTAATACGGATGTCAATGTATGAACATAATCAACAATATATTAATATTGGCGTGGCTTATTTTCTTTCTTCCTTACTCTTTCCGTCATGAGTAGCAAATACACTGTCTAGCTACAAACAGCTACAAAATCACAAAATAACAAAATTTGAAAATAATCGTCGCAATAGACATGATAATAGGAAAAAATACACAACTACTAGTGAGAATAAAGAATAAAAGAAAAAGATGAGGTTCAAATAGTCAAACACACTGGTACTAACGTTCGAGCGGTATAACGTCTTCTGGGAATAAACTGTACATCATGGGCTAGGCTAGATTACAGAACGCACATGTGGAACTCGTATACTAGCAAGCTGGCGAAGAACTACAGATGTGAAGGGAGAACATGCATGATGAGTAGAGGCTGTTATAACAACGTGGGTGAAGAGATGTGAAGTGCTTGACAATCTGACTATTCTAACTCCAGTCGTCTGCATCAACGGCATCGTCGACAGGCCTGGGCAAGGTCAAGGAGAAGAGCTCGCAAAAAGCGGGGTCTAGATGAGCTGGCGCAGGGAACCGAGGACGTGACGGTGTTACGGACAGAGGGACGACAATACAAGGCTGCTGGAAAGACTGGCCAGGAAGCGGAAGATGATGAGTGGCATCTACTATGAGTGCAGGTTCAAGCTGGGCCAGGTCCTAGCTGGCTCTGCAGCAGAGCAAGATTAACAATACACCTTTCATATCTGCAAGACTAGACCTACCTCTGTCACACGTTGAGATGTTGGAAGAATAAAAATATCCGCTAAACGTATAGTAAACAAGGAGTGAAGTCACTCGACCCCGGTGGGAGGGGGGGGGGGGGCATGGCATACACTGGCCGGAGGTTGGCATCACTGCGTCGACGCCTCGCTGATTGCGATCTACGGTGTGTGGGACCAAGTGATGGGGACTGCTGACTGCAATACCTACTACTAATGTCTCAAACATTCCACGGACAAGGCTAGCCGCACGTATGGCCTCCAGGATGGAGCTAGATTTCTCCCTCAGACTTTCAGGAGCGGGAACGTGATCCTTACGCTGCCATCACGCCATTATTGAGATAAACACCACACGATCTGAGACATCGGTTGAACAGTGCAGCCAGTGTGGCTAGCGAAAAAAAAAATACGAGCAGCGAAAATTCTGCTATATAAAAAATTTTACTGCTAAATCAAAATTTTACTCAAAAATTCTTTGGCAAGCAAAAAAACAAACAGAAAAAGGGTTATCAGCATTTTTGGGGAGACTTTTTACTGGAAAATTCTCTGACAAGCAAAAAAGAAAAAAAGGTTATCAGCATTTGCAGGGAGACTTTTTACTGGAAAATTCTCTAACAAAAAAAAAAGGGTTATCAGCACTTTTGGGTATATTTTTACTCAAAAATTCTGTGACAAGCAAAAACAAACAAAAAAACAACAAAAAACCCCCATAATTCTGCTAAAATTCTGCTAAATTTTGTCAAATTATGCCTAGCATAATGTTAGATGCGAAAGCGTTCAAAATTCTGCCAGAAAGCCAAGGTTGCCAACTCTGGCAACCTTCAGTGCAGCAGGGTCTTTATTCAGCCATGATGAATAGACGTTTAACCATCTTCAACAATAGATGGCGCTAATACGGATGTCAATATACATTTACATGTATGAACATAATCAACAATATTAATATTGGCGTACATTATTCAAAACGCAGGTTCCATTTTTTATATATGGCCCTTTTTCGTGAAACCTCTTGCTCTTTCAAAAAAAATAAAAAATAAAAAATAAAATAAACTGTTGTTGCGAAACCGGGCTCTCCCGAGGTAGCACTCTGCCAAGCAGTCGATCTCCCTTGAACCCGGTCCACGAACATCATGAACATTGCCATTGCCAGCTTCTCATCCCAATCTCGTTTTCTTTTGTGTGGCTCAATCATAGCGGACCTACAGTGTCCATGCCAACACGCTCCATGGGCATCCCAACAGAATCCTGTTATAAGGGAGCTCTTCGTTTCTTGGCTGGTGACTTCTTGGAGGCACAGATGACAAGTTACACTGTCGCACTATCGAACGGATATCGGCATCCATTCAGACCCAGTAGAAACTCATGCGAATTACCTTAGCTCTAGTCTTGTTCATCCCAACTGGATTTTCCACCATACAATTCCTTCACGTCGATATCAGCTTAGCTGGTAAGATGACATGCCAACTGACATTGGTCGCACTACCAATTTCTACACAGAACGCCCTGCTTCACCTCTAGTTGATCCCACATTCTCCAATAGGATTTCTCGACATTAGACTTTGAGGCCATGGAGGACCAATCAGGCTTGTCCCCTGACAGCTTTTTTCCTTCCAAGATCCACTTGATAGATGGGTCTCCAGTTTGCTCTTGGATCATATGTTCATTGCTGATACTTGGTTCGATGGTTACTGCCTTTGCCTCTGCAGAGGCAGTTCCTTCGACGTCACGTCCAGGTCCAAGAGGACCTCCAAGTGCAGACCTGCAAGAACCTGTTCTATCAGTCTTTCAAACGTGGAGGGGGCTTTGCATAGCCCGAAATGCATCACCTTCCAGCTGTACAATCCTCCCCGAAAGACAAAGGCTGGTTTCTTCTTGGCTTCTTCATCTAGTTCTACCTACCAGTATCCTGACGCAAGGTCCACTGTGGAAAACCATCTCGCACCTCCCAGCATGCCCAGTGCATCCAAAGATTCATCGATGCGAGGAATAGGATATCCGTCCTTGATTGTAAGGTTGTTCAGACGGCGATAGATTACACAGAATCTCTTTGACCTGTCATTCTCCTTCACAAGAACAACATTGGAGGACCATGGACTGTCCAAAGGCTCAATCCTGTCATGTTGGAGCATGTCCTTGATCTGACGATCAATCTCTTCTTGCTCCTTAGGTGGAAACCTAATGAGCCTTTCTCGAATTGGAGGGCTCTCTCCTGTGTCCTGATTCTCGCACAGCAACTTGACGATTTTATCATGGTTCATCTTGTCTATTCCCTCCTTGCTCCTTTCTAAGCGATTTGTCGGTAGCTTGAGCATTGCTTCTGCACTCTTCTGTGTCTGCCTCACTGATGGATGTAAGATGGCCTGCTAAAGTACTCCTGCGAATCACGCAGTCCTTCTTTCCTGGGTTGAAGACTCGAATGGGGAGAGTATTTTCCGTAGTCTCCACGATTACACGTGCTACAATGATTCCCTTGTTCAGGAGTTCACTCTTGTTTGAAGGTTCGATGAGGGCAAGCCTTGTACCATCTTACATACCTCTAGTGTTACCAGGGATCAAAACTTCCTGACCAGGTGGCACCCTGGTGGTTGTCCCTACCACAACTCTGGAGCAAAATGCACCCACGTCCATCTGTGCACTTGATCCTCTCCCTTTTGAGCCGTAGTACCTTGGTCTTCAGATCCAATTGGCTTCATTCGGCAGTAGGAAGTCCAGCCTCAACAGCCCATCTATTTGATCCGTATCGCCGAAGACTACTTGTAGTGGACTTATGTAACTCCCGACCCAAAGCTCTAGCCAAGCACTGCCTAGTGTCTCCATAGAACTACCGTCTGCGTTTCGAACTCCCACTCTGATGAGGGGGAATCCGATAACGCAAGGATGAATATAAAATTGTACCAGTGGCTTCTGAATCTACTAACAGCATTGCTTTCACTCCCCTTATCTTCACTTCAACGAAAAGGCCACTACGTGCCTTGTCGGATCTGTATCCCACAATAAGTCGTTTGATCTCTAGGAGATATCTCCTCTGGAGATCCTCTTTTTGCAGCTATATCCCTGGATACTGTCCAGCTTCCCCTCCAGCTCCTAAGATGGCTGAGAACACCAAAGGCCACTGACAAAATGTGGCTTCGCTGTCTCTGACGACAGTCGCGTCTGAAATGCCCCTTCTCATGGCATTTAAAGCATTCGTCCGTGGCCTTTGATGTTCTCCGCCTGTATGCTCGGGGTCTCTTGCCTAGATTCTTCCACCTTGATAGGTCCTCCTGTTTGACGATTTTATCTCCTAGTCTCTTGAGCTCTCTCCAAATCTCGTCAAATATCGCCCCTGAATCAGCATCAACAGCCCTAGCCTGTTTTTGCCCCCGCCAGACCTTTGCTCTTTTAGTTTGAAGATGTTATCGGTTTCAAGAGCTGCCTGTATGACCTCACCCTCTATTGCCTCCCAGAAGTGTGTTCTAGCCAACTGGTCCTGGGCCTCTTCCGTAAGCTTTGGATAAGCCAACATGGACAGCTCTTCAATGGTCTGCCAAATTCTTGGAGCGTTTCCCTTGGCCCCTGGTGCCTGTATTGCAATGCAGTGAGGTAGTTCTCCACTAACAGTCCAGGGTCAAATCTCTTCTCCAGAAGATCCAGCATCTCTCGATACGTGATCTGCAAAGAGCCAGCTGCCTTGCTTCTCAGGATCTTTAGGACAACATTGCAATGTTGTAATGTAATTTAGATTGAAGTTCTCCCTCTACGGGCAGTGTTGATCATCGGCCTCCCCCCCCCCCCCCCCCCCCCCTTGGTTTGTTGACTCGTCAAGTCACACGCTCTGGCAACAATTAATAGACCTGTGTACAATTTATTTCAATTTATGCATGTTTCTCTCCAGAACTCCTAGTTCATGTAGTTACCAATTATCTAGTGCACATGCTATGCACAAGGGCATCTCTATTGATGGAATCCATTTTGCATACATTAGTTGTTCCTATGTCGGGCAAGCCTTTGGCAAGCTTCTGAGTCGTCAAGTTACATATGTGTATATGTTATGGGTTGAGTGGACCGATTGCATCGAAACTCCCAAACTGAATTTCAGTTCTATCCGCCCCTGCAAAGGTGTAAGGCGTGATCGTTTGTTGAGTCGAACATGATCCCTATTTTGCATACTTTCAAGAACATGTTCCATCAAAATATGACCTTTTTTTGCTGTTAAAAAAGGTACAAAATGGAAACTATATAATTTTGAACCCTTTTTTGGCAGCAATCGAGTACTATCTTTTTTTTTTAAATGCACTATTTCAGAGAATTGGGCTTACATTATTCAAAACGCAGGTTTATATTTTAAATAACCTCTTTTTCGTGAAATCTCTTGCTCTTTCCAAAAAAAGCGTACTCGCTTGGTTTTAATGACTCGTCAAGCCGGTTACACGACACACGCTCTAGCGACAATTGCTCTGTGTCAAGTTCGTACACTAACTTCAACCCTGGACCAGCACTATGTCCATACCTAACCTTAAACATGCTAAACCTAACCTGAAACTCAGCTGCAACTCTATACCTAACTTTATATCTTTGATTAAATAAAGCCAGGGGCAATTGCTGCCGGAGTATTATGTCGGGGCACTGTCCAGTCGACTGACTATATGACTGTAACTATTTTTGTTTTTATGATGCATCATGCTCCTTTTCTTTTTTCTGATAAGTGCCCCTTTTTGACTTCTATTAAATGCCCCTTATCAAATGTGCCTCTTTAAAGTCTGACAAGTACTGTACTTGCCTACCCCCCCCCCACTCCTTCCCCTCCTCCTTTTGTTTTAAATTTTTAAATTTTTTTTTAATGTTCTCATTTTTAACTTCTCACCTGCCCTTTTCACATGTTTCACTTCTAATAAGTGCCCCTTTTACTGATGATGAATTATGTGCCTCTTTTTACTTCTGCTAAGTTATGATAAGTGCCATTTAGCCTTCTATTTATTTTCGTTCTCACCAGGTGTGTTGTTATAAATTATAGTCGCTAACCCTTTGCCTACGGGAACCAGGGGAGCGTTTCATCAAGTGTTTTGTCGGTGATTTTTACCGATAAATTTGCTCTCAGCCAATCAGATGCAAGGATTTCATTAGCTTATAACAGTTGTCGATAAAAATCACTGACAAAATACCTGATGAAACGCCCCCCGGGTGGTCACTGTATTAAGCCTATGGGAATGAGAGAATTCAGTAGGCAACGGGCCTAAACAGCCACATTCATTTCGTAAAAATCGGAGAGGCTTTTTAAAAAATAATATTGTTTAATATCTCTCTCTCTCTCTCTCTCTCTCTCTCTCTCTCTCTTTCACTCTCTCTCTTTCTCTCTTTCTCTCTCCCTTGTCCTTTTTTTTTGTTTTTTGGATGGAGCTGTTTCTTCATCTTGTGACAGAGTTGTGGCAGAGTTGTGGTAGCATCCTAGGCCATTAATTTGCAATTATGATGAAAATTATTATTAAATTCAGTTTCATAAGGCATGGAAATCAAATTAAAGGAGGCATATGGGGTCAGACGCCCTTCGAAAATTCCTAATGAAACGCTGCAAAAACGAGTAAGGCACGGAGCCCTAAAAACACCTATCAAAACACTACGCAATAAATTTGGCATCGTTTCAAAATAAAAGTAATTGAGCTGAAATTGCTCAATTTACAACGTCAACTGTACAAAACAATAAACGATCAAAATAAGAATAACTAGAACATACAACCATGGATCATGCGTAATAAACAAAAACTAAAAACTCTCAACATTACATTAAAATTCAAAAGTATGAAAACTTCTGAGTTTCCAAGAGGAAAAGGAGAGAGAAGAGTAGGAAAACAGAACAAAAAGAACAAAAAGTTAAGGAGAGAGTTAAAGGGAGAGAGATAGAAAGTGAAAAGAGGCGTATATGTGTGTATATATATATATATATATATATATGGAAAGAGAAAAAAAAAGAGACTGAGAGAAAGAGAGAGGAGAGAGAGAGAGCAAGAAAGAGAAAGAGACTTCAAGGAAGAAGAAAAAAGAAAGAAAAGTTGATCAGAAAATATAAGAAAAGAGGGAGGGAGAGGGGAAGAGGAAAACAGAGTAGAAAATGAAAGGTAGAAATAGAGGAGGATGAAGATAATTGATATATATGTGGTACAGTCTTAAGGTATGTTTTCATTCCAAAGAAGAAAGAAGGAATGCAAGGCCCTTCCAAGTGAACCTGAAGTTGAAGCGTGGGGCCGCGGACCGTTTTTGAAAATGGTACAAACGAACATGAAATATATTGTCAGATAATATAAAAGAAGGTGAGTACCTCAAATCTATATATTTACGTGCAATATTCATTGAGAAGACAAGGCTAAAAAAAAAAAAGGTGAAATATGGAGGAGCACGAGAAGAAAGCTATGCTTGTGAGTTATAGGCTCCAAATACACATTTTGTGTTAAAATTTTACACGTCGGTTTTTTTTTCTTGAATTGAAAATATCATTATGATATTGTTATAACTAATTAGGTTTGACCTGCATTTTTGACTGGATTATTCAATACTCGTGTGACCAGTTAACTGAAAAAGCATGTCAAAAAGATCTCAGAACATTACACACTTTTCTTAACTCAGAGGAGCCAAAAACAGGAGAAAAGAAAAAGAAAGAGTTAAAAATAAAGAGAGAAGGAAAAATAGGAACAATATGTTATTAAAGAAATTTAGAGGTTTTATTCACTTTCTGGCAATGTGAAACCTTTGATTCGTTGTACCGTATCTGTTATCGGTTATTCAGATAATGCTCAAATTATGATAGGCATATTGACAGAACTGCCCTCAAAAGAGAAACGACTTTCTGCTTGTCCTAATGATTTTCGTGGTTCAAAGATTTGCCCACTGATTATACTATTTCATTAGTTCGTAGCGGAAAAGATGTTTGTTCAAATACTTGAATTTATATAACCCTCTCCCCCCCCCCCCTCTCTCTCTCTCTAATCCTATTCTCTGTATCTCGTCTCATCCTATTCGTCCCCCCCCCCCCCTTTGCTCTCTTTTGCTCCTTATTAATAACTCTTTGCCCCTTTTTTCATTCGGCAGATTTTCGTGATTTGTAACTTTAATCAGCCTGCCATTTGATTTTATTTTTTAAACAATGTGATATTTTCATATATAATTTATTAATACCTGAAGTGGAATATACATATATTATGCAAATATTGGTGCATTTTTTATTGTAAATATGACAGCATTTGTCTTATAACCAATTAACATGATTAATACTAATGACGACTATATTCAGGACACACGCGGTATCCCTTTTTTTTTTCGTCCGGGATCGAATCCTCATTAGTATTAATGAGTAATACGGAATAATCCAGAAAAAAAACCGAGAGAACCCATAAAGATGAAAAAATATATTTATACCGCATGTAAAAATGCTCATTAGTATTAATGACGCGCGGTATCATTTTTTTTTTTTAAGTATACCGCATGCGTCCGGGATCGAATCTTCATTAGTATTAATGAGTAATACGGAATAATCCAGAAAAACCCGAGAGAACCCATAAAGATGAAAAAAAAAAAAGATACCGCATATGTCCTGAACATAATGCTCATTAATATTAATGACAGTCTTAGCTTTCCTCGGAAGCGTCTTAAATGATCACTATCGCCATATCATAGTCCCAGTCTGCACAAACATACATAATAAGATGTTTGTAGTATCTATACTATATCTAAAATATGGCCTTCAAATACAGTTGTCCATGGTTTGCTCGCTATTTAGAAGAAATATTAAAACTTTAAAAATGTTCTTAATAAATGTAAAAGCGACTTGTGAGTTGACTAGTCCACGTACCCTTACTACGCGCTAGCTATTAAGAAAAGGGCAAGCGTGGAACCCAACTCCGAGTTGGGTTCCGTATGAGCAGTGTTTTTGTGATCCTTTAGTTTCTTCATACTCCTTAAATGTGAACCAATAGAATGCCAGACAAATATATATATCTTATGCATTCTAGGTGTACATTTTGAAAATTATTCTTTGTTTGTTTTTAGGTGATGGTACATTTTTAAGTATTCTGTAACTCGACTTCTAAGAATTCCGCATATGCTTGTTAGCGTTACTTGTATAGTCTTCATTTTTTGACATGTGTAGAATGGGATCCGCTCGCTATTCATAAGGACCGCTCTTCATAGAAA
Organism: Heliocidaris tuberculata; assembly: GCA_025618425.1. Classification (NCBI taxonomy): domain Eukaryota; kingdom Metazoa; phylum Echinodermata; class Echinoidea; order Camarodonta; family Echinometridae; genus Heliocidaris; species Heliocidaris tuberculata. The sequence goes on along the minus strand of CM046843.1, from coordinate 28,969,213 downwards.
ACCGCTATTCATTTAACACACGTTATGAATAGTTATGAATAGAGGTCCTTATGAATGGAAGTCCTTATGAATAGCGAGGTAAGTTGTCCATGGTTTGCTCACTATTTAGAAGGACTGCTATTCATACAAAACCGCTATTCATTTAGTCACGCGTTATGGATGGCGGTCCTTATAAGTAAGTGGTCTTTATAAATAGCGGTCCTTATGATTAGCGAAGTTACCCCTGTAGAGTAGCTCTAGTCATTGAGGTGAACTGGTATTATGGAGAGGGGGGGGGGGTTTACTAGGTGGATAAAGTGCGAATTAATAACACAGCCGCCGATAAGAGAAAGGGTGTTGATACTACAGTCATACCCCCACCGACTCAAAACCGACCGATTCTTGGCCATTGGTGGCACTGTAATTTTTTTGTTCCTTCTGTTGTGGGTCTGGCGTCGGTCTTGTTCGTGTTACTGTGGTATTAGCTTGGCGTATAGCCTTCATTTCTACGCCCCCCCCCCCCCATCCCTTCCAAAATTAAAAAAAAAAAAAAGATAACGAAATACGTCCATGCTTCAGTCAGTTGGTTTTGTTCAAATAAACATTAATTTTATAAAGCCATAAAATTGCTATCAAAAGGGGAAAGCCACCAGTAATGAAAAAGAGAAAAGACAAAATAAAGATAGAAATTATAAGAGAGATGAAAGATGAGAGAGAGAGAGAGAGAGAGAGAGAGAGAGAGAGAGAGGGGCAAGGCTGAGAAGATGGGTATACGCAAGGGAGAGGAAAAATAATTATACGAGAGCGAGCAAATTATAAAGAGAGTGGGATGGAGAGGGAAAGGGGGAGAGGCAGAGGCAGAGGCAGAGTTGGAGAATGGGGACAGAGTAGCATGAGAGAGAGAGAGAGAGGGAGAAAGAGGGAGAGGCAGATGTGGGGGGGGGGGGTTGGAGAGTGGGGATAGAGTAGAATGAGAAAGAGAGAGAGAGAGAGAGAGAGATAAGCATAAAAAGTACATGGAGAGAGTATGGTAGGGAGAAAGGACACGGAAGAGTAGGGAACTTAAAGCAGATTATAGATATAACATGGTATGGAAAAAATAGAGAAAGAGATAGAGGGAGGAGGAGAGAGAGAGAGAGACAGACAGACATCGGTGTGTGAAATACAGCCTACAACCTGCATCTTTATCATGGAGGGTGTGTGTAAAATAAAGAGAGACAAAGCAGATCAGAGGGGAGGTTATAGCTGTAGCTTTAAAAGCATCACTTTACGTTTCAGTTCACTTTTAAGAAAATCTTGATTTTAACTTTAGTCGATGCTGTCAATCGAATATTTCTTTTGTAAATGATATTCAAGAACGAATGCGGCTGGGAAACAAAGATGGTCACATGACCGACTCCGCGAAGAAAAGAGTGCTGATTTTCACACCGAGCAAATTACTAACCATATGAGAATGATCTGGGAGCAGTATAAACGAGACTGATAGCCAGCGCGGGGAATGATTGCGCTTCTAATTCTTAAGAATTCAGTTAGCGCATTTTTTAATTCTTACCTCTGTAGATTGCGGTTCAAGAAGATGCTTCCATCTGCATTAATTAGATTTTGATGGTGTAACCAACGTAGTAACGAGTCATTTGCAGAGCCGTTATTACACTGCGACAGTTTGTTTGCTTTCAGACGGATAGGCAAATAATATTTCTCGAAATGAATTTTCATTATTAACATGATTAACATAAACTGTCTTCTGAAAAATCGAACGACATCTAATTACACCGCGTATCGGTGAAAAGGAGTAAACATACGGAATTGCATGCCTTTCAACAGCATTTTGCAAAATGGATGTGACAGCTATGGTGGCAGTATCTCTTTTTACAATAATCTTCACAGTAGGTGTGCCAGGAAATTGTTTGGTACTTTGGGTGTTCGCAAGGAAATCTCGCAAAACGACGACGTTTTTGCTGATTCTGAGCCTCGCCGCGATCGATCTGTGTGCCTGCCTGATTGCTCCGATACACCTGGTAAGAGCATTCGGAGGCCTCTTTATTAATGCCTTCGTTTGTAAGTGCAGCATCTATGGCAGTCGTGCATTTTCCTTTTCTTCGCTCTACCTGACAACTTGCATCGCCCTTGATCGCTACATGGCTGTATGTAGACCCTTGCAGACACGCACAAAAACACGCAGAGTCATTGCTGTGATTCTGGTGAGCATAGGGCTGGCTGTATCTGGCAACTTCCAATATGCTTTATATGTTAAGCTGTTTCAAACTGGTACCGTTGTAAAGTGTATCTACAAAGGTGGGCCAGATTGGCTGGACCTCAGTAATGAAATTTTCACTTCTGTATCCTATCTGGTAGCGCTGATGATATGCACGTGCGTGTATGTTCGAATCTATCGAGAAATTCGAAAGCAGATGAAGGTTAGGGCAGGGCTCGCAGGGAACGAGATCCAAGCAGCCCACATTGCAGGATGTCCAGGAAACTGTTTTACAATCAGCAAATTTCAAGGGTGTCAGCAAACGGCTGAGGATAATGGAGCCAAAGCAGGAAAAGCAAACAAATGTGTTCTTCCTCAGCAGAAAGCAACAACAGCGGGTCGTCCTGGAAGCCATGCAATAACCACTTCCAGCGGAAGTTCAGACTTGCTTTATGGTGGCGGTTTGATAGGATCAGGAACAACGACCAATGTCAACCCACAGGCAAAGCCTTTTGAGATGGAAACCAACTATTTCCTGCACACCAAATTACCGACATTTGTGCCTCCACCAAAGGCTCCTTCTGCTGATCATTCGTCATATCCATGTTCCACTGTTCAAGACAACACCAGTGGTCCCGCAAGAGAAGATGCCTGCCGTCAGCCAACCTATCGCAATCGGCAGAAGAAAGAGCGCATCATGACCCGGATGTTACTTGGAACCAACCTCATCCTCATCCTATCCTGGCTGCCATCTTTTATCCTCACCAATGTCCCCGACGAGGCTGTGGCTGCTTACCGCGGCAAGGCGTCCCAAGGCATCGTTGTTTCGTTCTCTTACCAGTTGCGCACCCTCAATCACATCGTCAGTATCTTTGTCTACGCACTCCTCAACGCAAACTTCAGAAAAGACTGCAAAGCCATATTTGCGAAGTGTAAAATATTAAGGAACAGGTAAATGACAAACTACCTTTTTTTTTGTCCCACAAAAGACAATAGTATGTTCCATCATGCAAAATATCAAAGCAAATCGAAATGGAAACCTCAGGTTTGAAAAGACACCTGGGCCCTCTTGCATAAAAAGTTGCGATTTTCAAACAATCAGGATCGAGTATTTGGGACTTGCGTTTAATTTTTTGAGTTGCGATTAAACGCAACTTTTTATGCAAGAGGGCCCTGGTGGTCTTTAATATAAAGTGGTATTTCGGTTTAGCGAGAAATTACCGTGACACATGTCACATGTAAAGTTGTAAACTTAGTCATTATATTGTCTTATAAGCATATCTTTTCAATATCATCATATAAGACGATAATAAGCCAGTTCTTACATGGTACGAATGACCCTGAAATGACCCCCAGTTTGTACGCGCACGCCCATCTGTTTTGTAGGACGCGCTACTTGTTAAACCATACGGGTGTGCGCATCATGGTGCATATACAACATGACAGCGTGTAAAGGTCAATTGCACTTGGTACAAATGACCTTTATCTGCACATGCGCAAATTATAATTAGGAACTGGCCTATTATTTGAATAATAGCTCGGCTAAAACCGGGGTAATCGTTTAAGTGCAGGACACTCAGGGAGAACAGTATAATACTGACGAGGCTATTAGAACATTATAATTCTATCCTACTGACAATTATCTTACTCTGACATCACAGATATGAAAAATACTAAAGGAGTTATTCTTCTAGTGGAAAATAATATATTTTCCAGGTGCAGTGCTCTTCACTAATCCATGAAGAATGTTGTGCAGTTTATTATTCTGATATCGTTGGGGAGGGGAAAGACATTGTTTCAGTCAAAATGAGAGGAGAATAGGCTATGTAGCCTATCAAGGGGGGGGGGGGTATTTCTTTTCTGCTTTCCTAATTAAGGTAAATTAAATAGTGATGCCTAACTAATTCGTGACGTATCGGGTGCACAGATGACGTACTCGTAAAGCCCGGCTCACCCGATCCGAGGCTTCCTTTTGATTACGTCACGACCTGCGCTACAATCGAACGTGTGAAGGCAATCGACCCATATTCCAGTTGTCAAAACAATAGTTTGTACTGTTCATTATACAATCACTTTTTTTAACAACATCACTCTTCAATGGCGCAAAGAATACTGGACAGCTTTTACTAACCGGCCCAGTCCTAACGTTATAGCAAATGACGCTACGTGTGAGCCGGCCTTTACGTCTACGTTATTACTAATGTGTGCTCCCGTTACATCATTTTAATTCTATTGGCTACACTGCACAATCATGGGGTGTCGACAAAAATTTTATTTCCCCAGCCTTCCAAAATTCACTTGGGGGTGGGGGGGGGGGGGTGTTATGGGGGTCCAGTGTCCACCCATAATTCTCTGACAAGCAAAAAAAAAAAAGTTTTGGGTTCTAAAAGGTGGGGCACAATCACAAAAAGGGAGGGCACAATGCATACTTTTCTTCCAAAAGGGGGGGGGGGCACGGGCCGATGTCTCCCCCCCCCCTAAATCCGCCACTGGTACAAACATTTTGTTGCATTACTAGAGTATGGGCTAATAATTATTCGCCTTCCAAGGCTTGATTATCCTAGGTGGTAATAAGGCAATAGCTAGAAATGATGCCTCGTGTGTTATAGGGTTCACTTATTCAGGCTCCCATTCGCTCACGTGTTAAATCGACATTAATAAAAAAAATCATATTTTGGGGGTGGAATTTCGTATAATGTTCGGAGTAGAGACAAATATTTTAAAAATTTCCAGAATGAGGTGCATTATTTAGGCATTTTCCCTGCGATAACAACATTTATGACAGGCTGAAACGCGGTTAAACATAACTTTCGCCGACTCGCAGGCAATACACTGAGATAATATAAACCCTTTAAAAGTACCCAAAGACAAGCTCACCTCAGCCTAGAGGTAACATCGAGAATCCTATGACAAATAAACGCATCTACCTTCTTTAAATTTACAGAAGACAGTTACTCGATTTCATATCTATTTCTTTATTCAATTTTTATCCTATTAACTTTGCTCCGCCTCACAAATAGTCTAGTTCTGGACGTTTTTAATTATTTTGTCCTACGTTCTACGTTGAGTGCACGCACACGGGGTTGTAGCTTCATGGTTTTACCGACAAAATAATTAAAAACGTCCAGAACTAGACTACCTCACAAAGAATACATTTCGAGCGGATGAAGTACTTATGGGTGCCCTATACGTATCATGAAAATCATAGAATGTGTACACGTAGTGTAACAAGGTTGCCAGAGTTGGCAGAATTCTGCTTTCTGGCAGAATTTTGACCGCTTTAGCATCTGGCATTATGCTAGGCATAATTTGACAAAATTTAGCAGAATTTTAGCATAATTCTGGTGTTTTTTGTTTTTTTTTTGCTTGTCAGAGAATTTTCCAGTAAAAATACACCCTAAAAATGCTGATAACCTTTTTTTTTTTTTTTGCTTGTCAGAGAGTTTTCGAGTAAAAATACACCCCAAAAATTCTTGTCAGAGAATTTTTGAGTAAAATTTTGATTTAGCAGTAAAATTTTTGATTTAGCAGAATTTTCGCTGCTCCCAAGCAGAATAGTATTTTTTTCGCTGGCCACACTGTAGTGTAATCAAGTGATTCAACGCAGTGTTTGTACTGTTCACCTTGCATTCACTTCTGTTTCTTTGTTTCTGTGCAATGGGCACCAAACATTAATATTTGATATATTTATCGCCAATAAATTAATGCCCAAAAGTCCAGTTACTACTCTAGCGTTGGTAAATTCAAAAGTTGAAGGTTGACTTTCTCAGAGTTAATTTTGAGGCAATCCGTCCGTCAACTTACAACATGCTTAAACCTGGCGTCCACTAGGGCGTGGACAAGACGCGGAATGCAAAATTAGTAAATCCGCATACAGCATTTTCGGCGGCATTTCGCGACCTTCTCGATTGATTCCTAGGACACTCCAAGGTATGACTGCAGTCAATACGAAGAGATTCGTAGTAATGTCCCAAGCAAGAAACGATGATTCACACACTTATTCCGCGTCTGGCGAGGAAAGAATGCTGAAATGACATAATTTGCTTCCGCAACTCTGCCTAATCTTGTCGGCGCTTTTGAGGACGCCAGGCTTCAGTGTTTTATGCCTCGAGGCTGGCCTCGTCCTCGAGGCCGGTCTCGAGGCCTAATATTGCGTCCTCGGCCTCGGCCTCTACGCCTCATGTCTCGGCCTCGGCCTCGGCCTCGGAAGCTGATGTCTCGGATGTCTCGGCTCGAGGCCGGATCGAGGCAGCGACAAACGCAGTCATTTTCAGTGTTGAAAATGACTTTTTAATCAGCTAATATGAGAGTGAACACTCAGCTCGTAAGTAGTGGAAATGCGCGCTCAATATTCACTGATATTGCAATTCCGCCGTCGCAAGCAAAGCACATCACTGCATGCTACTTCCAGATACCAATTACTTGCATAGTGTAAGGATGAGATTGATGTTGGATCGTCAAAATGGGTGATTTCAAGTACGGTGTTGGAGGCTGGTGTTGGTGTTGTGAGAACACCAACACCAGCCTCTATACCGAACTTGAAATCAGGCTGGTGTTGGGATTGACATCGCAAGATATTACGCATTTCCGGTAGTTCTTGTTGAAAGTTGGTGTTGAATGTCGTCTGCTGAACCGAGCTTCACGATTGGTGTTGACAATTGACATGAATTCACCCATTCGCCAACACCAACCCCTAGGGATTTGGAAATATGTGATTTCAAGTCTGGTGTTGGCGTTGGTGTTCGGATTTTGCACTCATTTTTATTGTAAAACGGTTTACCTCGATGTTATCATGCTGTTCGTGATGTTCAGATTCGCGAACAGTATCATTGGAGAATGTTGACAAGTCTGCAAATGTCTTGACTCTTGATCGTATTAATGCTAATTTGCTTGCCTTAATAATGCTAAATTCCATTTTTCAACACATACATTTCTGAAAAATTCAGGGGGAGAATACAGAAAAAAGCATGCCCAAATACTAACTGAACAATTAAAAGGTCTTTAAAAAGACACAAAAAGGTCATAGTAAATTAAGCACGTTTTTAAAAAAAAGTACGTGTTTAGTGGTCTCGGTCTCGGTCTCGGTCTCGGTCTCGGTCTCGGATAGTCATGTCTCGGTTATGGTCTCGGTCTCGGAATGGCCATGTCTCGGTCTCGGTCTCGGTCTCGGCTGAGCCGGCCTCGGATACAACACTGCCAGGCTTTAATGGTAATGTTAAGTTTTGGCAAGCCCTAAAATCTTTTCGTCCGATTTATTGGATCTTTGTTGATAAATAGCAAGTTACCAGCAATACAAAGATGCTGTGAAGATTTCACGTCCTAAAATGGTATATTAAAAAAATGAGAGGTAAACAATAATTTAGGTGACGGGTCAGGGACGTAAATTCTCAACAACTTCAGCATGAGCTATACACCGAATCCTACACACAGTGACACCATATTGTTATCTCTGTGCGAAGCCTTGAGATTGTTGTGCGGCGAATCGTCGGGTGGAAAGGTCCTAGTGTAAGGCAGTATATTGCCGTGATGTAGCGTTCCTTACCTATATTTACGGTAAAATTCACGAGAAATCATTGATGGAATACCAAATGATGTTGTACAAACATCTTTTGATACATGTATAACACAACATGAGACTATGTTTTACACGATTATTTCCAATTTCCTTTTCCCTACCAAAAATGTACATGAGCTTTATATTTAACATTAATGTTTTGAAACTTAAGGGAGGATTTTTCAGTTGGGGGGGGGGGGGGGGGATATTACTATGTACACTGCAAAGACCACGGTGTTAATTCAACACCATCTCGGTATCAATATTGGGCTACAAGAGATAAGTGTTGAAACAACACCAGTTTGATTCGAAACTGGTGTAACCCAATATATATATCGAGATGGTGTTGAATTAACACCCTGGTTTTTGCAGATGAATATATGTGTATCAGCCATTTATTCGGAACATAGCAATACCTTAACACATTTGCTTTTCTCAAGGCCCTTGCTCCCTCGCGTCATTAATTTTTCATGATGCTGTTACCAGAATACGGAGATGAGGAATAGCAGATGCTATTCAGTGTTGTGTATATTGTCTTCTTATCTATTTTTTTTCTTCAAGCGGGCACATTTATATGTTTTATTAAAAATGTGCAGAGCCAGGAGTACAAATTAAGAGTCCTTTTGCACTGTACATTATAAATTATGTCCTTTAATTTCTTTTTTTTTTCTGTCAGAGAGGTGAGACAAAGTATTTGTGGTGAACATCTTGTGTTTGTTGATTTAAAAAACAACAACACTGTATTGAATTATTGAATTGTAACCTCAATTGAATAAAATTAGTAAAACGTAATTGATTAAATTGCTTTCATTCTTCGTCATAGATGTTTTCCGTGTGATGTACCAAGGAGCTTCAAGAGCATGCTGGAGTTCCAACTGGCAACAAATTATCTCAAGCAGCTGCTCCTTTCTAAGGATGCACAAAAGAATCTACAGGTGCGCTGTAGCCTTTGAAGTCTGATGTTCCAAGCCGCCAACTTCATGGGAAAACTTAAGCAGTGATTTTTGTCACAAATGAAATATCGAGAATATTTCACTTTTTATTTGAATAAACAAAGTGAAATTTTCACATATGATAAAATTGAATACAAAAGCCTAATTGTGTCCAGAAATTTGGCTATATTGTACGATAGAAGCTTCAATTTGTGGAAAAGGGGTAAAATTTTACAATCCTAAAATCCCCAATTTGACACTCTTCTGATTACTCCCTGCAAACGAAAATAAAAATTGCAATTGTTCAAGTACAATTAATTATGATGTTATATGTCAGATTAGTGCCCACACATGCCCAGTCGCGCAATTTTGATTCATATATTAGGGAATTTTGTACTATTTCTTTTCGCTTGCCCCCAGTAAAGGTAAGCACTGTTAACTGCTCATATCATCAGACTAGGGATAGTGAAAAGTAATTATCATTACAAAAGCATATTTTCCTTTGAAAATGGCCCGTAAGTTTGCAGCCAGGCAGAAATCTTTTTGTCTTCTTATCTTCAAGGAAGATCCAGTTAAGCACATGCCTGACATATTTTTCCTTGGCGGCTTCGAACATGGTTCAAAGGGAATGAGCTACATGTGACTCCAGCTCTTGAAGTTCCTTGGATGTACCGGCTATGTCAGTAAAATGTAATCCCCTTACATTTACCCTTATACATGTAGTTTTAATTCCTTTAGGGCTGGCGTCCACTAGAGCGCCGACAACATTAGGAAGGGTTGCGGAAGCAAATTTTGTCATTTCGGCATTCGTTCCGCGTCAGACGCGGAAAAATTATGCAAATTATTGTTTCCTGAGACATTATTAAGAATGTCAACACATTGACTGCAGTCAGTCCTAGGAGCGTTCTAGGAATCATTCAGGAATGTCCCGAAATGCCGCGGAAAATGCTGATCGTGGCAGGACAGTGCGGACACATCTAGGATCACACCAGGATTGGTAAAATTACGGACAAGGACAATCCTGAAACATTCTGCGTGGCTTCCGCTTGCCTTCGCGAAGCTTCCGGCACCGCGGAAGCTTTCAGGAGCGTTTCCGGAGAATGCGGAAGTGTTAAAGAAAGGCAGGATGTCCTGATGATGTCCGGACGACAATGCGGATAAGTTGCCGAAGGTGTCAGGAAGTTCATTTCCGCGTCCAAATTTTGGTCGAGACCAAAATTTGGACGCGGAAATTTTGCTCTCTCCTGAAGGTGCGGAAACGCTGGGATGTGTTCAGGAATGGTGAAGACAGTGAACGGAGCCTTTCAAGAATATGCGGAGAGCTTGCTGAATGAATGCGGAATGACTAATCTTGCATTCCGCGTCTTGTCCGCGCCCTAGTGGACGCCTATTCTTAGAGTAGTAAATAAGAAAGACACAAAAAGAGGCAATATAGCTTTTTATGTTATTCTTGTTTTTATCAAAATGGTGAAATGCGTGTGCGCGCGTGTGTGTGTGTATTTGTGTGTTGAGTGTGCGTGGGCGGTTGTATGTGTGTGTGTGTGTGACCGTACATTAAATAAATGGTGTTAGGCATATCAATACGAGTGTGAGTGTGTTTCTTTAAACAAAAAAACAAAAAGTATGTGTGCGTGTGCGCGTGTGTGTGTGTGTGGGGGCGTGTGGGCGATCTTTAAATTTCACTTGCTAATCAATTAATGAACAGTTCACCGTGTTCACCGACAGTTTTTAATGCACATCGCATTATGTATTCATGGATCATACTATCATAATTACATGTACATATACATTTATCCCTATCAGGAAGGGCAACGTGTGAAAATAATGTGGAGACAACGTAGAACCAGTGTGAACACAGTGTCGTCAGTGTGGAGAAAGCGTGAGCAGAGTGAAAATAGTGAACACAGTTTGGACATTGTGGAAGCGGTGTAAACACAGAGTTGAAGCAGCTTTAACCTTTACCCCCTATACCCTCTGCAACAGGTCAAATCTAATAGTATTGGTTTTTGTTTAAAAGGGAAAAACATTCGCCCTTTTCATGTTTTCCTGTGAACACGTGCCCAACGACCCTGTTTTTGCTCCTGCTCTCAATCTATCTTCCTTTCTATTCACTGTTTCTTATTTTACAACTCTCTCCCTCTTTCTGTTCCTGTAAACCTGCGTATGCATACTATAAATTTGTCTCTAACTTTCGCCAATATCTAGGATCCAGTTGTTATAATTTGTTTGACCAATTATTGTATTAATGTTACAAAGTCTTTGGGGCATGAATCATACAAGTATTGCTTTCTTAGCATGCCCCTCCGTTTCATTGTTTATGTTAGATGAATAATGATCCGTTTTTGTAAATTATTTTTTGAGCTCTCCTCAATATCTGTATGATTGTCTTGTTAAGTTTGTTATATATACAAATTTATTACATTATTTTATGTTTAATCATTGATACGATATGTATCGTGTAAGCTTATACTGAAACAGAAAAAAAATCAAACCAAACCAAACTACAATAAAAATAAATCAATGTGATACTATAGTGTGGAAATAGTGTAACAGTGCGGAAACAAAGTGAGCACTATGTGAGTAATGCGGAACTGGAGTGAACACAGTATGGACATTATGGAAGCAGTGTAAAGTCAATGCTGAAACAGCATGAACACATTGTAATAGTAGTGTGGAAACAGTGTCACAGTGCGAAAACAAAGAGAGTACTGTGTGAGCCGTGTTGAAATAGTGTGAACACAGTTTGGACACAGTGGAAGCAGTGTAAACACAGAGTTAAATCAGCTTGAACACAATGTGATAGTAGTGTGGAAACAATGGAACGGCGTGGAACAGCGCAAACACTGAAAACAAAGTGGGTACATTTTGGACATTGTGGAAGCAGTACAATGTCCAAACAGCTGGAACGCATCTATCGGCCCCGAGGTCTATCGGCCCCGCGGACTATCGGGATTCCCCCGTATGGACACAGTGTAAACGCAGTATTGTGTGTTTTTCGTTGTCAAAACAATTAGTGTTTTCCAAATGAGCTCTGTGATCACTGTATTTTCATGCACTACCTGTAGTTCTCTGATCATGATCATGAAAACACAGTGTTTTGACCAGTTAACACTGTCATGAAAGTTATATTTTTAAAAAAAGATTATCAGTGTTGTATTAATGTGAAAGGGTGTGTGAAGGTGCGGGTGAGTGACGAGGGAGCGGGTGGGGATAGGGTGGGGTGTGCATGGGCGTGAGTTAGATGTGTGTGCGTGTGTGTGAATGTGTGAGAGAGAGAGAGAGAAAGAAAGAGAGCGAGAGAGAAAAAAAGAGAGTGAGAGAGAGAAATAGAGTGAGAGAGAGAAATAGAGAGAGCGAGGGAGAGAGAGAGAGCGAGCGAGAGAGAGAGAGAGATCTAGCATGAAAACTGATTTCTTTCTTTCTTTTTTTTCTTGAGGTCAGTCATTTCAGAGTGATGAATGTCCCTAATAACGTTTGTATTGTACTTGTTTCAGCTAGTTTGTCAGTTACAATAATAATAATAATTAAAAAAAACCAGCTTTGTTATTTCACTCCAAATGTAGGCCTGCAGTCCTAAAAAATATAACAAAAAGTTCTATGAAATTAGTCAGGTTCACTATGTATTTTGTTCAGAATTTTTTGAGATTAGCTGAACTATACTGATGTTGGCATTTGCACTAACACCGGCACGGTGGCCATTATGGATTTTTTTTTTAAATGGCTGCGCTGCCATAAAATACTTAATTTGCAATGACTTATCCAGGGCTGCCAACTCTCACGCATTGAGCGTGAGACTCACGCAATTCACCCAATTCTGACTGTCTCACTCTGATAAACAAATTCTCAAGCTGAACCCCCAAAATATAAAGTAACCAAAAAAAAAAAACTCTCCAAAATCTCTGATATTCCAAATATTCAATATGCCCAAGGCCTTTCGAGATTTTCCCGTGGGCACAAAGCAAAGCTTAACCAATGAAAATCATTTTCGGTAGTGCGCAAAGATTGGATTGGATTGGATTACGATTGGTTATACTGCGTGTATGTATATACGTGTGACGACTATGATGAGTGTAACTAGATGGCTGGACTGACATGGCTTTGGCGCGGCAGCCCGCCCGGGGTCCCAGCCCGGCCGCGCTGCATACGTGGCTCAGCAGAGTTTGCCGTCGATCGTACACCAACGTAATAGCCAGCACATCCCTCTACGGCCGGACAGCAGGATCTTTAATTTAAGTTTAACTCTTGAAATTCGTATTAAAAATCATACAGTAACAAATCTGGAACTTTGTAATTTTTCATGGTCAGTAAACTACATGTGGCATTAAGAACAATGTAACCTATTTATTACTTATTCAATTCAATTTTAATAGTAAATTAATATTAACCCTTTCAGGACAGTGATTATTTAAGGGCTAAATTGATCACATTTTGTTCTTCAAATTGGCAACAATAATATTTTTCTTTTAGTGCTACATGGTTCAAATAAGGTGTAATGTCTTTGAAAACAATATACATGGTTAGAAATGTGTTGAAAAGTTGAAAGAAATTGCCGATTTTGATGAAAAACAATGATTTTAAACCTCTCAATGTGTTGCCAATTTAAAGATCTCAAAGCTTATTCTTGTTTTTAAAATTCCTGACATCAAACGCAATATGGTCATGCAATAAAAATGGACACAGTGTGTGCAGAAATTTTTGCTCTTTCTACTCGTGCATCTGGTATATTTTTTAGAGCTCTGGATCAAAAGTTATTGAGCCAAACCACAAAATGTGGTCAATTGTCTTGAAAGGGTTAATGCTGCTTTTATGACTGTGTACGTGTTGAAATCATGACTAAAGTATGCACCAGACTGCACCATTTAAAATGTAAAATTGTCAAAGCTCCCTACCGTGGAAGGGGGGACACCCCCCCCCCCTTCCACCCCTCGTTCGCTTCGCTCCCTCGCAATCTCTCACTCTAAACTCTCACTCAAGGTTGGCAGCCCTGCGTATCTGGGCTTCTTTTAAAGGTATAAACGTAATGAAATTCTACTATTTCTGGGTGCAGAAAACGAATGGTGACATTGTTAGACATCTACTTCTAACGATTCCTCGCATATGGAGGCCATTTTGGATTTTCAAAATGGCATACGTGTAATATATATGTTGCCTTATCTCTGCTTCTGGTCAATCTAGGAACTTAGCAAAAATATGCTAATCCTCCGTTTTCTTGGTCAATAAAACCATAGATGACATAATTAGTCTTCTAATCTTAATGCGTCATCGCACAGGGCGGCCATTTTGTATTTTAAAAATGGCATATACATGTATATATAAACACATCACAAAAAGTAAGTTCCCCCTAAAACAAATCTCTGTAATTTCTGAATCAGGAATACAGAGACATGTAGCTGTACTTCTCAGTTACCTTTCACGTGAAATGTAGGGCAAATCATTTGGTTACGCTTCAGTGAGCGCGCCCTAAAGGCAAAATGGCCACTTTTTAAAGTTCACAAGCCTGATGTCATAACTTTGATTCAATAATATCGGAACAAATTTCATATTTTTAGCATCAGAAGGCGTGCAACTAATTAACGTTTTATGTCCTTCCTAACATACCAAATGACTTGTGCGCAAAATTTCACGGTTGAGTGAGCACGGGGTGAACATTGCCAAAACTGCAGTTTTGACATCTTTCCCGTGGTAAATTTTATCTTATGCGATTGAATTCATGTTCTGGAAAGGTGTTATCGACTTTTGCAAACAATATCCATTAATTCAAGGTTGAATGAGCACATAATAAAAACAAAAATTACCATATTAAACTTATACAGTAAGTATTGCTTTGATTTTGTGCCCTAAAAATAATTTGAATAACATTTATTCATTATGTTTATGACCGGTGTACATGAATTAATGATCCTATGTCCTTGCATTCAAAATTTTACGCTTCAGTAAGCATGTGGGGCTGGAAAAGCCCTTTTTACGCTAATTGATTCAAATTCAATTGTTTCCTTTGGTTAACTATCACAAGTCTTCTTGGAGAGTTTGTCTGATTTTATTTTGATAAAAATCCCGATGTGTTGTGTTGTGTTGTGTTGTGGTCTAGTGGATAAGTCACCGGACTGCAGATCACAAGGTACGGGGTTCGAATCCCACCACGGCACTAAGGTCCTTTGGCAAGACTCTAATCTACGTTTGTCACTCCCCACCCAGGTGTAAATGGGTACCTGATATATGCTTGAGCGCTAGTTACTTTGGCGGCTCGGCTATAACCAGGGTAATAATGTCTAAGCGCCATGAGCGTCACTGCATGACGGATATGAGCGCTATATAAGTAGCCATTATTATTACTATTATTATGTGTTAGGCTTTAGTGAGCACAAGAGATGAGCAAATTATGCGAATGAGAAGAAAGTTTAGGCTTTTAATTCGCTTTGATCTTGCTACTGGATATTAATTTGGCGTTAAGTTCCTGCTTTGGTGACCTCCTGAAGATATGTCGACAATTTCATGCAATAACTCAAAGTAGAATGAATACAAATAATCAATGAAAAAAAAAGCCAGTGTTCACTTCTGTTGAACATTGAGTCAGCGCAATTTTTCTTGTATACCTAATATAATACATTAATTTTCATTCACTTATGATAAAATTCAATAGAATACAATAAAATTCAATCGACAGTGCTTGCAATAATTCAAGAACACGACCCTTTTTCTTTCTTTTGAATTTTATCATAAGTGAATGAAAATTTATTGGACCGTTAGCCTTAGTTGGTTTCCTGAACGCACATCATCGGTTATTAGGCACATTTGTATCATAGCAACGGGAAGTAATACACAATTACATGTACATATCACTAAAATATGATCGTACTGAATCATCTGACAACATAATTCCTATTAAAGTATTCATCTGCATGAAAATAGCATGTACTACCGGAATAATCCATTTCACGTCTCCCAATGTTACCACTGTTATAGGCAGAAGGCCAGTGGCGGATCCACGATTTCTTGAGGGAGGGGGCTCAATATTCACAAAATTTTCTGACAAGCAAACAAACCCCCCCCCCCCCCAACAAAAAAGGTCCTCAGCATTCTGGGGCCCCTTTTTGGTCCAAGGGGGAGGGGGCCTGGGCCCCCCGGATCCGCCACTGTAGAATTTTGAACAAAAGCCCATTCTCTTACATAGTGAACCAGACTAAATTGAGGATGATTGTCTCACCTCGGACAATGTTTGGAGATCGAGCATTGGTATGTCCAGCCCCCAAACTGTCTAATAATTTAACGATATATTTCAGGAAGTCGCCAGCTGTAAAAAAAAAACTTCCAAGTCAAAAACTGAAAGCACATCCTTTCATTTAATTACTCATTGTATTTATAAGCACATCAGGGGCTCTTGCAGCGGGGATAGAATTTATATCTATAGTTTCTGCGCTTCGTAAATTATTATTGTTATTATTTTCATATTTCACATTTCACATAATAAATTGTCAGGGTTTTTTTTTTTTACAATAAATATCTGAAATGAAAAACGAATTGAATAATGATAGATCAGTTGGCATCCTTATAGTTGATTGTAAATTGAGGATTAAATTACATTAGAAATTAGGATATAATGGAGCCTAAAGTAAAAGCGCTGCTTGTTGGTTATAGGCTCTTAATCACAATACAGTTTAAAGTTGAATAATAATAATAATAATAATAATAATAATAATAATAATAATGATGATAATAGTAATAATAATGATAATAATAAAGATAATAATAATAATAATAATAATAATTATAATTACAAAAACCACCACAACAACAATAGTAACAATAATAAAAATGATAATGATAACGGTAATAATAATAATAATAATAATAATAATAATAACAAAAAATAATAATAAAAAAAGAAGAAGAAGAAGAGAAGAAGAAGATAATGATGATGAAGAAGAAGAAGCAGAAGGAGAAGAAGAAGAAGAAGAAGAAGAAGAAGAAGAAGAAGGAGAAGAAGAAGAAAAAGAAGAGGAGGAGGAAGAAGAAGAAGAAGGACATGACCAAAAAGATAGAAAAAAGGTTGATAAAGAAAAGAAATGATAATATGATGATGAAGAATAAGGCGAAGAGGTTGAAGAAGAAGAAGAAGAAGAAGAAGAAGAAGAAGAAGAAGAAGAAGAAGAAGAAGAAGAAGAAAGGGGAAATCCCCGTGAGTACCGCATTGACTTTTAAATTCAAAACAAACTTGGATTACTTATTTTTCAACAAATCTTCGACTGTTTTTCACAATGGCCTTCTTACTTTACAGGTATGATCTGTTTGACTGATTCATTGATATTATCAAATGGTATTCCAACCCTTTCTAAAGATTAGGTAAGGGTTCTTCTCGATTTGTGGAAAACAAATCTATTCAGTTGTTGCCACAAAACTGATCTCATAATCTATTTTTTTTTTTAAATCATAATGGGCCTACAACCACTCCGTAAGGCCGTAAAGCTTGAGTTTTTGTATGATATACTCTGAGTATTAGGATAACAAATACATGTGATTATGGTTTCTAGATCTAGGATGAACAGTGTAGGCTAATGTTATATGAATCCCTCAAAAAAGTTATACAATTTAAGTTTGAGGGATGATAATCTTTCTTGTTACTGATCTCTGAAAAATGAAACTGGTATTAAAAAGCTTGATTATTCCTCTTTAAATAGGTTTGCCATTTGCCGTGATTATGCCAACGTGGAATGTGCAGTACTCCTGAATATATAGGGCAAAGCCAGAAGTAAAATGTTGAAAAGATGCATTGATTTTAACACCGAAGTCTCCATTTCTTTTGAATATGCAGTGTGTTTTGAATAGTTCCGAGGTGACAGTGCATGTCTTGCATGAATGTCATTGGTGTCTTTGGACTTCATCAATGACCGCCTGAACATCATTCAAACACATTTCATCCTTTCAAGAAAAGAGCAAAGACATGAATGATGTTGATCTTTTTTGTTTGGAGAATGAAATTTCTTGTAATAATGTTTGTGTGAAGTGGAGCTGTAGTCTACTGAGTGGTCGTTTGTGAGATGTAAAGATGCCACGCTTATCGAATCTCCTCCAAGCAGGTGTACCGTACCCCAAAACGATCTTGCGGCCAGGTTTGGGGTGAGCGCAATAATATTACCGCTACTAACTTACTGAGATGTAACAATTTTTCATTAAAGGAAGGGGGAAAGAGAGAGGCGGAAGACAAATTCTGTGTTTCTCCATTGCTTGTCATTAGTTTGGGATGGAATGGTTTTGTTGTAGATAAAGTGTGTTTACACTATTTGCATGCGAGATTGAGGGTTTGTTTTAGGTGAAACATGGAAAAGTTCAAAATCTCGTGTGAAGCAAACTCAAAATGAAAAATTTATCCACAATTTGTGGATGAAGACACTTTTCAACTTTCATAAATCTAACAAGAAATGAAGCCAATATCTTAAAGCTTTTTAACATTTAAATCTTTTAAAATGACCAGGCTCAAAATTATTCCAAATAGCTTTCTTCCACGATAAGAATAGGCCTACACCATGTGTGAACTTTCGCTCATCACCGCATCAACATCATTCAAACTCATTCCATCCTCAAAACAATCGGGAATTCACTATTGAAAACAACGAATTTTGAAACTTTTTTTTTTTTTTTTACCTTGCTGCATCTTCAGAAGGACAGCGCATTTCATGATTACATAAGTATTACAAACGACACACCATTGTAAAGAGTAATAATCGAGATTTCAAATGATACCACATTCATGCATGATGATAATAAAGCAACACGATATCTATAACCTCTCAAACTTGAATTGCAGAACTTTTTGAGGGATTTATGTTTTTATGTTAACTATAGAGCTATCAGGGCAGGGTCTGATCCAGGATTTTGTAAAACAGAAAAACAAACAAACTAAAAAAACAAACAAAACAAACAAAACAAAATAAGACAAAGAAAAAAGGTGCAAAACAATAGCAAACAGTTTCTGACAAGCCACAACAACAACAACAAGAAAGTTATCGGATCTAATCAGGATGCCTTTTGGGTCTATAATTTGAGTTAAGGTGCACAAGAACGCAATTAGAGAGAGGGGCACATTTTAATCTGTTTACTTAAGGTGTATTTAAGGTTAATATGCCACATTGGGCTTCAAAAGGGACATACTGTATACAGAAATAATCTGCAGAAAAACAAATGAAAAGGAGGTTAAATACAGACAGGAGTATTTTAAAATGTTTATGCAGTTTACATCTAATCATCATTTTGAACCAAACTATTGCTGTCGACCCACATAACCCGATTGCATCTCTCTTCCACCTTTTCTTTATTCATTATAGGGTTTTATTTTCACGAAGGTCATCATATTTGTTTCAAGGTAACATTGAGGGGCGGATCCAGGCCTGTCAGAAATTTTCAGAAAAGAGTGTACCCCCTCTAGAGCCAGGCTCACATGACGCG
>CM046843.1:28767614-28947614 GCA_025618425.1 Heliocidaris tuberculata | reverse complement strand
TTATATACATATTTGGAAAATATTGGTTTTCTTCTCAGTGAGTTCCTAATCATTTTTGTCATTTCAAAATAAATTTTTAGTTTCTGTTTTTATGTTTAATTCTAATGAATGAAAGCATGCCGTGTTTAGAGAAAAGTGAGTACACTCCTTGATACAGCGATATATTGTACTCTCTACATGTACAAAAGTCGGACAGTTTTTAAATACCCAGTCTCGGAACTCTACAATCTGCGCTGGCTACGAAATGGATGTAGTCACAAACCTGTTCCACCAACTACATGGAAAGTTATAAAGGATCTCAAAATTTCTTCGCAAGCTTTACGCCATCGAGGAAAACGTGCTGGATCCAGGAAACGTCATAACTTGTATCGTAACATAAATGAATTAAACAAGTCATCAAGTCAAGGTCAAACAATACCAGTACTCGTTCGACCACGTCTACCTTCATTATTTCGTCCCAAGATTCTTCCAAGATGTTTGACTACAATTAAACCGAACCAACGTCAAAGCCCTACTCATAGGGGATATGATACTCCAACTCTCCTGTTACTGATCAACACCAGGTCACTGAGGAACAAGCTTGACGAATTGTCCACAATCGTCGAAGAATATAAAGTCGACATAGCAGCCATCACCGAAACATGGTTCAGCCCAGAAGTACCGCTAGATATGTTTTCATTGCCAGAGTTTTCTTTACATTCAAGACCGAGAGAAGATCGACCGGGGGGAGGAGTAGCACTCTACACGAAACATCATCTTCAAGCAAGGATAATCGATGTACCTGTACCAAGAGGAGTTGAAGCACTATGGGTATATATGAGACCTCAGAGACTACCAAGGGAGGTGTCAGGCCTGATACTCTGTGTCATCTATTTTCCTCCAAGGAACCCTAATATGCAGCAGTACAGTGATCACCTGCTTTCTACCATAGACATTCTCCTACTGCGTTATCCAGATTCAGGAATCTCAATAGTAGGTGACTTTAATGATTTAGACATTCAGTTTTTACTTGAAAATGATAAGTTTAAACAAGTTGTTACACAACCAACTCGAGAATCTAACCTTCTTGATATGATCGTAACTACTATACTTTCATCCTATTAAAGTTAAGATCTTACCACCTCTTGGTACGAGTGACCACAATTGCATACTTTGGTTACCTAAAGAAAAGATGTACCGCAGTAACCGAGTCACGAAAAGGCTTGTTCGCCCTATTCCTGACAGTGGTAAAAGATCATTTGGTAGTTGGTTAACTCAGCATACTTGGGAAGAAATGCACAATGTGAAAGATCCATCTATGAAATGTAAAATGTTACTGGATACGATTATGTACCATTTAAATATTCATGTTCCTACCAAGGAGATTTGTATACATTGTAGAGATAAGCCCTGGATAAATTCTGAAGTTAAAGATGTTATTCGTCAGAGACAGCAAGCTTTCAGTAGTAACTCTACAAAATTATGGCGTTATTTAAGGAATAAAGTGAAACGACTGATTAAGCGACAGAAAATATTATATTATAATACCAGAGTTCGCAATTTAAAATATGATAATCCAGCAGCATGGTATAAACAGATTCGGATTTTAACTAATAGTGGAAAGAAGCATATTCCAATTGAAATACCAAATATTGATCCGAATGATCCTGATAAAGTCAAATATATTGCTGACTATATCAACCAGCATTTCTTAGCTGTGGCATCAGATCTTCCAAGTCTGGACAGGAATGACTTACCTGCTTACCTGCCAGCTCAGGAAACCTGTCCTATTGTAAAACGTTATGAAGTATTTAGACAACTGAGTACCTTAAATCAGCAAAAGTCTGGTATTAGTGAAGACCTACCTGTTAGAATTCTTCGAGAGTTTGTTCAGGAAGTATGCTTACCACTTACTGATATCTTGAATACTTCTTTTCAGTTGTCAGTCGTACCATATCAGTGGAAACAATCGGAGATTGTACCCATTCTTAAATGTCAACCAGCAACACAACAGAATTTAAGGCCCATAGCACTCACTAGTTATTTTGCAAAAATAGCAGAGTCGTTTATATGTAAATGGTTGTTAGAAGACATATCAAATCAAATTGATATTAATCAATGCGGAAATCGCCAAGGTCTATCGACAAATCATTACTTAATTCGATTACTTCACCAAATTCATGTAAATGCAGAAAATTTTCAGTCTATATCTACACTTATATTCACAGACTTCTCAAAAGCGTTCGATCGCATTGATCACACTATCCTTGCTAAAAAGTTAATACACCTTCATGTCCGGCCTTGTCTTATTTCATGGATTTTGAATTTTCTTCAAAATCGTCAACAACGAGTGAAATACCGTGGTCAGTTTTCAGATTGGTCAATGTCTCATGCTGGTATAGGACAAGGTACAAAATTAGGACCAATTCTCTTTCTCATAATGATTAATGATGCTTGTGTTAACTCAGAAGTACCATACTACAAGTATGTCGACGATCTTACATTAGTTGAAAGTCGTAAGCAGTCACATCCATCTAAATTACAAGATACTTTGTCTGAGTTTTACCAATGGTCTCTTCGAAACAATATGACTCTCAACCCATCGAAATGTCATTGTATGCATGTGTCTTTTTCAAAGAATCCTGTTCAACAGAGACATCTTTTTATTGGGGATGTTTGTTTAAATAATGTACAAAAAGCAAAGATATTAGGAATCACTGTGCAGTGTAATTTGAAATGGGACAGTCATATATCAGACCTTATATGTCGTAGCAACAGAAAACGTTATATGCTTCGTTGTCTTAAAACATACAGATTACCACTTTGTGATTTAATAACGGTCTACAAGGGATACATTCGCCCAATATTGGATTATGGTGTACCTGTTTTTGATGGAAACCTTACACAAAACCAAATTATATGTTTAGAACGCATTCAGAAAAGAGCATGTAGAATCACGTTAGGTGATCAATACATTAATCATGACAAAGCTCTGGAAGAGTGTACTTTGCAGCCATTGTCAGAAAGACGTAAACAATTGTTTACTAGTTTTGCCTTATCTCTTGCCAATAGCCCAATTTGTAATCACTGGTTACCTCGTAACACTGATGTAGATTATTCATTGCGGAGAAGGACAAAGTATCGCCAGTTTCACTGTAAAACCAAACGTTAGAAAAACAGCTCAATGCCATATTTAATTGACTTGCTAAATTCCATCTGATCAGTTTTTAATAGTCAGAATTTTTTCCTGTCTGCTTCAAATATTTTCGTTATTCATTTATCATAATTTTATCACTTGTAATTTTATCACTTGTAATGTCTCTTTTAAATGTTTATATTAAATAAGGTTTTCGGGTGATTCATGACATATCTGTATAACAACAACTCAGACGGTGTTTTGGGGTTTTAACTGATATATTCTTAATTTTTTGAGTGAGGATTCAGAGGGAGATCTTTAGTTTTTACATAGCGATGTATCGGTGAGTCCATGGATGGGCGGGCATTCGTATGAGAAGGATGAGTGGTTTGCGTACAGGAAGGGAGTTTGTATTGTTGAATGTTTATTTTTTTAAGTTGGTGTAAGTTGTGAGGAAGGATATGTACGAACGAGGTTGGAGACTGAGTGTGAGAGGGTTTGTGTGAGTAATCATGGGACTGCTTACTCATCTAGCTTGGACTCACTCATGCTTCACCGCACTTTATTTTTATCATCAATTTACCTTTTACCTTTGATCTTCACACATAAACCTTGAGTTGTTGTTATACTAGACTTTATGTAAACAGTGTTTTTATCGAATTTGTTTTTAAGCAGTTTTACACCATGTCATTGCAAAACTTGTGAATTGTACATAATTCAGCCTTTTGGCTGCGAAGTGCAATATTAATAAAACCTTTTCAATTCAATTCAATCAATTCAAAAAGGGGAAATTCACTTTGGAGGAGTCATACTATAAAAGGATCACTTTGTTTGGAGTTAAATCCACGATCAATATAGTGGAATCCACTCTCAAAAGAGTGATTTAATTACCACTTCAGAGTGGATTCCACCATGATTTGGAGTGGGGTCAACTCTAAAGGACATGAACATGAAGGAAGTGATCCCTATCATGACCCCTAAAAACTAGTGGTTTTCATTTTTCTGCACTGTTAAGAGATATAAAATCTGTTATTTGCATTCTGTAAACAATGACGAAGTGTGAAATAATTTAAAGGGCAATCAAACATGTAATAATTTGATTTGTGTGAAAGCACAAAAACATCAGAAAAGCAGATTGATGAAAAGTTTGAACAAAATTTGACAAACAATAACTAACACGATAAAAACTATTTTCGAAAAATCAACTCAAGGCAGTTTCACTAGCCCTGTCTATCACCTTTAGAAATGTGCGAACATTACCATGGCGTAATCCGAACCTGATTTCTATGGGCAGTACAATAGGCCTTTGAAATTGCCCTTGAGTTTATTTTTCGAAAGTAGTTTTTATCGTGTTAACTTAAGAAAGCTGTGATATTGTAGTTGTAATCACTGTACATACTGACATATGGGAATTTTAAATTGGCCAAATTGGTACGGACAACAAATGACTGAAATGTCAATTTTGAAAATGTATAACAAGTCCATGGTATAACTTCTGGAATGTTTTCTTTCTTTTTCTTCCCGAGAGAAAAGGTTTTCATGAGGAAATCGGAATATAATGGTCCTATTTCGATTTACGACAAATGGGAGAGTTGACCGTGAATACGTCACAGTCAATTCACAAAATGTCATTTTGCAATGATTTGAGATTCGCATAGGCTCATATAGTGATCTCATTTTTCAAACATTCATAACTTTCTTACTCTTTTGTGATTTCTTTCAAACTTTTACCATCCTGTACATCTTATATTTATGCTTTCACACAGATCAGCTTTTTATAAAAGTTGGATTAAGTTTCGCTGCCGCTACACCGGTCTATCGTCAAAACGCGTTTCAGCATGCATGAGCTTACTTCTTCCTTCGTCCTCTTCGTCCTCAAGTTAAGGTCCCACCAGTGGCGGATCGGGGGGCGGGGGGGGGGGCCGGGCCCGGGCCCCCTTCCCTAGGACCAAAAAAAGGGGCCCGAAAAAAATGATGAGGACTTTTTTTTTTTTGCTTGCTCGTCAGAGATTTTTTAAGTTAAAAAGGGGCCCAAAAATGCTGAGGACCTTTTTTGCTTGTTAGAAAATTTGTGAATATTGAGCCCCCTCCCTCAAGAAATCCTGGATCCGCCACTGGGTCTCACTGTTTCTCCGTCCGCTTTCTCTTTCTCATAACGACCGTGCATTTTACTCATTCTTTTAACTTTTTCATGAAAGCTAATTGAACAAAACTGGTCACGTTTTTCTTGCCAAACTATATAAGGTTGTTGTAATAGTAATAATAATAATAATCAAAAAAAATTAACCTTCATCATTCCGCTCAATTACCAGTTGATGAGAGAACTTTGGCCATCGGGTATACTTGAAAGTGTCCTCGCTGTGCATAACACGACAAAGTCAATCACCATTAAGATGGAAAATTTGTTTTCTTTTCCATGATGATTGTCGTGTTTTGCACAGCGAGGACACAACAAGCCCATGAAGCAGTGGCGTAGCTAGGATTTTTTAACAAGGGGGGCAAATTCTGCTTGAAGGGAGACCCATATATATTTCTTCTCGCCAGCCCTCAAAAAAGTCGCTCAGTGTGGGGGGGGGGTATCAGATGTTTTCCTCCATAATTCTCTGACAAGCACCAAAAAAAAAAAAATTATTAAAAAAAAAAAAATCGAGGAAAAGTTGTCGGGGGGGGGGGGGCACTCTGCCCCCTGCCCCCCCCCCCCCCCCTCAGCTACGCTAGTGCCATGAAGTCCTCTACTCATCCACGGATATTACGAGGCAGAAATATATAATTCAAATCAGGCCCGTCGGAAGGAATTTTAAAGTGGTACGGTTTCAATGGAGGTCTGGGGGTGAAACCCCGAGCGGGGTTCGAAGGGACAGAACCCCTCGTGTCGGTGTAAGGGAACATTTTGAATGGGGGGGGGGGGATGTGACACCAAATTTGCCGACAATAATGCTTCACCCTAACCCTCCCCCTAATAATCAGAAAAGAAAATTACAGCTGTAGAGATCTTGATCATACAGGGCCATTTTCGGAAGGAGGGGGCTGACGCCTTTTGCCCGAATATCAACTTTTCAATTTCAAAATGTTTGCGAGCGAACGAAGCGAGCGAGCAAATTTAAAAAAAAAAAATTTTCGTAGAGAAAATGTACAGAAGTTACATACAAAAGTTAAATAGTTATCTCGGAACCTCGCTGCCCAAATATGTGGATATTCTTTCTCCTCGCTGCCCGAATATGAAGTGGTGGTTGCCCGAATATCGGAACTTTAAAATCCTCGGGGGAGGGGGGCTGCAGCCCATTGCCAAAGGGGGACGCCTTTTGCCCTAATATCAACTTTTCATTTTCTAAATTTTTGCGAGCGAGCTAGCGTAGAGAAAATGTACAGAAGTTACATAATTATCTTGAAACCTCGCTCCCCAAATATGTGGATATTCTGGCACCTCACTTTGCTGCCCGAATATGAAGTGGTGGTTGCCCGAATATCGGAATTTTGCAGAAGGGAGAAGCCTTTTGCCCGAATATCAACTTTTCAGTTTCTAACTTTTTGCGAGCGAGCGAAGCGAGCAAGCAATTTTTATAAGTTTTCGTAGTGAAAATGTACAGAAGTTACCTTCAGAAGTTACATAATTATCTGGGAACCTTGCTGCCCAAATATGTGGATATTCTTTCTCCTCGCTGCCCGAATATAAAGTGGTGGTTGCCCGAATATCGTAACTTTGCCGAAGGGGGGGGGGGGGGGAAGGCGCCTTATGCCCGAATATCAACTTTTAAGTTTCTTAATTGTTGTAAGTTTTCGTAGTGAAAATGTACAGAAGTTACATTCAGAAGTTACATTATTATCTGGGAATCTCGCACCTCATTTTGCTGCCCGAATATGAAGTGGTGGTTGCCCGAATATCGGAACTTTGAAAATCCTCGGAGGAGGGGGGCTGCAGCCCATTGCAAAGGGGGACGCCTTTTGCCCTATTATCAACTTTTCATTTTCTAAATTTTTGCAAGCGAGCGAGCGTAGAGAAAATGTACAGAAGTTACATAATTATCTTGAAACCTCGCTCCCCAAATATGTGGATATTCTGGCACCTCACTTTGCTGCCCGAATATGAAGTGGTGGTTGCCCGAATATCGGAATTTTGCAGAAGGGAGAAGCCTTTTGCCCGAATATCAACTTTTCAGTTTCTAACTTTTTGCGAGCGAGCGAAGCGAGCAAGCAATTTTTATAAGTTTTCGTAGTGAAAGTGTACAGAAGTTACATAATTATCTGGGAACCTTGCTGCCCAAATATGTGGATATTCTTTCTCCTCGCTGCCCGAATATAAAGTGGTGGTTGCCTGAATATCGTGACTTTGCCGAAGGGGGGGGGGGGGGGGGGAGGCGCCTTTTCCCCGAATATCAACTTTTCAGTTTCTTAATTTGTGTAAGTTTTCGTAGTGAAAATGTACAGAAGTTACATTCAGAAGTTAGGCTACATTATTATCTGGGAATCGCGCACCTCATTTTGCTGCCCGAATATGAAGCGGTGGTTGCCCGAATATCGGAACTTTGAAAATCCTCGGGGGGGGGGGGGGCGGGGTGTTGCAGCCTATTTCTGAAGGGGGACGCCTTTTGACCAAATATTAACTTTCCAGCGAGCAAAAAAATTGTCATATTTGTCCTTCTTTTTCTTTCTTTCCCTTTTCCTTTCCTTCTTTATCACTTTCTTGAGGATATTATTTTTAAAATGTGCGATTGGATGAACAAGTTTTGTGGCATATAAACTGTTCTTCGGTTTATGTGATAATGCGTTTCATAATAATGGAAAAAACGCAAAGTCACTTGGATGTTCGTTTTCTTCCATTAAGCTGGTGATAAGCCTACGATCAGCCTATAATCATGACATTTATCACCCTCCCACCTTCTCTCTTCTTTTCTCTTTTCTTTTTCTTCTCCCTCTCTCTCTCTCTCTCCTTTTCTCTTCTCTTTTCTTCTCCCTCTCCATCTTTTTTTTTTTTTTTTTTTTTTTTTTAGGCTGAAAAGTGGTACGGTCAATTCCGTACCATCCGTAGCGGCTCCGGCGGGCCTGATTCAAATTTACTTGGAATTTTAAAGGACAAGCCCTGAAGCTTCCTTCTTTTTCTTCTTCTTTCTTTTTCCTGGGGGAATTTAGTGAAGAGGGAAACTTTTTTCCCTTTTTAGCCTCTTGTTTCTTTGGTCACATCTTGCATTCATAATTGTCTTTCACCCTTTTCTCATTTCCCCACTTTTCTCAGCCTGATAAGGTCATCATATTCAACTTGATATACTATTATGTATACTAGCTCTGAATATTTCCGAAGTAACTTTAGAACCCTGTTTTAAAACTGCGGGCCAGTGGTGGAACACGAGGGACTGGAAGCACTAGATCCTGCTTAGATCAACTTTGATAACTTTGGATGCAAATTTCTCATCAATGGCGCCCGTGCACCATGCACCATTTTTCGGTTGTCCGCTGTACATGAATTTCAACATGCTGGATGTGCTACTGATCGATGGCCTCCGCTCCAGAGAGCAGTTACATATTGGCCGTATAGGTCTCATCAAAAATCGTCTGGAACTGGTTTTCTGTCTTAGCTGTCCCCAGGAGGTCACTGTTACAGTCAGGGATGGATCAAACAAAATTTGTATATATATTTTTATATAAAAAAGAATGTCTGACAAGAAATTTTTTTTTTCCATTTCAGGTGCATATTGGCCATTATTGGCGCCATACATTAATTTTTAAAGGGGCACAGTAACACAGTGGGAAAGGCTCTTTTTGTGTTTGTACCAAGTTAATATATGCCAATCTTTAGGGGCACGAGATGACCCCCCCCCCGCCCCACGCTTTCCGCCCTCCCCCTACGGATCAGCCACAGATTATATCCTGAGAAACCTTCAACCCCCCCCCCCCCCCAATATAATTTGTGAAAGTATCTATATAGGCCTAACTCCCTAATGATCGTAGCTTGAATAACTTCAGTGGCTGCATGCTGGGGAAAAAAACAAAAACAAAAGAACAAAAACAAAACAAAACAAAACAAAACAAAAACAACACCTACTGAGAAGGGAGAAAACTACGGAAGCGTTAAAGTGCCATTCTACTTGTCGACTTGGCACGATAATTTATTTCGCCATGTCGACTAATAAGTTGATAAGTCGACATGGTAAGTTAGATATCTTTACATATCGACATGATATGGATATTAAGTCGACTTGACAAGATGAATACCTCGTCATGTCGTCAAGTAGAATGGCACTCTAACGCTTCCGTAGAAAACTGGTCAAAATTTGGCAACAACATTGACATTTTCTGAAAATCATGAAGGGTGTATCCACAACGGCGCCACTGTAAATACCCCATTGTGATAAATGCATGATCTGAAAGAGAAAAGAATCTTTCAATCTGTCAATCTCTCTTAGTAGATCTGCTGCCCTCTGGAGGAATAGTCCCCCGAACCGCAGATCATTATTCAAGTTGTTGGCATGAAAAATAACCATTGTTGGCCTTGTATGACCAGTGGCGGATTCAGGGGGGGGGGGGGGGCAATCCCGGCCCGTGCCCCCCCCTTTTGAGGGAAAACAATGCAATGTGCCCCCCCTATTTGCGATTGTGTCCCCCCCCCCCCCTTTTTCGAGCAGAAAACCTTTTTTTTTTTTTTTTTTGCTTGCTTGCTTGTCAGAGAATTATGGAGGGGAACTGGACCCCATAACCCCCACTGAGGGACTTTTGGAGGGTCGGCGAATTTTTTTTTTTTTGCTCGCCCCCCCCCCCCCCACAAATGCGATGTCTGTTTAAAATTATTTTTATTCTTTCTTTCTTTCTTTTATTCTCAAGTTCTTCCTTCTTTTTTTCCAGTTCCCCCTTCTTCTTCCTCCTCTTTTTCTTCTTCTTCTTCTTCTTCTTCTTCTTCTTCTTCTTCTTCTTCTTCTTCTTCCTTTTTTGCTTGTCACAGATTTTTCAGTCTTGTATGTCCAGCTCCCTACCCCCCCCCCACCCCCAGGGGGGGGGGGGGGTGGTGGGAAAGAATTTCTGGATTCGTAGCTGATTATTTTTTAAAAGTTTTGTTGATTAATACAGTATAGGCCATTGTCGTAATGCATTCAAATTTAATGTTAATTTACACCTGTTAGAAGTCATTATATTTCAATAGAATGTAGATTGCATACATTAAGTGTTCCTAGGTTGGACCCCGGTTGGACAAGCCAAGATGTACTAGTAACTTTTCCAGCCAAACAACGCCTAATTAGGCTAATTAGTAATACATGCAACTTGCACTCTGACTATTGAAAAAGAATAGCTTTTCAAGATGAATGTAATAGTTTGTCACTCGGCAAACCTGTATAAATTTCAATGCTTTATGAAAATGGCCTATATATGCAGACGACACGGAACTTTGTTCGTATCCGATCGAAGATATCGCGATTCCACACTTTATAACAAAAACACCTGTTTTGTGTTTTGACAGAATTGATTCCGTCTCAGTCTCCAGCCCACTTGGGGGAAAAAAAAATAAATTTCTGTCTACTATCTACTGGTAAGTAGGCCCCCTTCTTACCTCAAATATCAACTTGTCAGTGCAGGATATTCAGTCGGAGAGCTAACGTGAAGGATAGAATTATAGATGATGTGATTGTTTTGTGAATTTTTGCAAAAGTGGTGCGTTTATATGTCGATTTCAGACTTGCGAAGGCAAGGTGCCTAGCCTGGCGGCCGGCAGAGCGGTGCAGTCTGTGTAGCTAGCGGTGAGTAGCTGCTCCTGCCCTAGATAGTGTAAGCGGATCGTTCTTGTGGTCTGCGATTGATTTTGTGTAGGCGCGGCCGGGCTGGAATATATTCCCTTTGAGAAACACAAAGTTCTTGTAAACTAGCTAACGGTGCATGCAATCACTGTGTGTATTGTTGTCTATTGTGCATGTAAATCAAGCTGAGGCTTTCAGACAATCGAAAGGGTAGACACTGATTATTTAGCTTAGGGGTTGACTTGACTGAAAAGAGATGGTTCATTGATGATATTGCTCGATAAATAATAACAGTTAACAGTTAAATCTAGCTTTTATTAGTTTTGGGTCTGTCACCTCTACTTATAATATGCAAGGTTATTTGACGTCAGAGTAATGCAATGCCAGTGGCCTTAGTTACGTGTTAGATGTATATCATATGCATTCTGTCATTGTGTCAAAACATATATCCAATTTCAGGCTCTATTTTTGTTATCATAATATAGTCTATACAACCAGAGATGTCAAATATGTTTCAGTTATGTCAGTGAATGATTAATAATTTAATGCTGACCAATTGCCATACTTATCTTAAAGGGCTATCCAACCTTAATAATAAGATGATTTGTGTGAAAGCAGAAAAATAAAAACAGGATGGTGAAAGTTTGAAAGAAATCGGACAAGGACTAAGAAAGTTATGGATGTTTGAAAAATGAGATCACTACATCTATGCGAATCTCAAATTGGCAATTTGGTGAGTCAATTGTGACACTTTTGTGGACAACTCTCCCATTTGTCGTACACAAAAATATTAATTTGCGGTTTTCTTCGAGGCGCTTTTACCCTCGGGGCAATACTCAAAATATATTGGAGATAGCATATTGTTATAGGTCCTCATGAACGAAAAGATCCTACTGAGTAATGCATTTTGAAAAAAAGTGACATTTTAGTCATTTTGTGTGTTAGAGCGAATGGGGGAGTTGTCCACAGCTACATCACAGTGACATCACCTATTCGGCCAATTTGAAATTCCCATATGCATAGTGATTACAACTTTCAAAAATTCATAACTTTCTTATTGCTTGTCCGATTTCGTTCAAACTTTCACCAATCTGCTTCTCTGATTTTTTCTCTTTCTTTCAAAGCAACTTGCTATAAAGGTTGGATTTCCCTTTAATTCTGATAATTGTACATGGCTTGAATAGTTCCATTTCATAATTCATCAATGATCCAAACTCCAAAGATACTTCACTAAATGTCAATTTGTGATTCCTCATATTCATATATCCATAAAAATAATTTTTAAACCTTATTAATGTCGGGGGGGGGGGGGGCACTCTCGACCCCAAAAGTGGTAGGTATGTGCCACTGGCAAGACAAAAAAAGGGGGCTTCAGAACTATCCTAGGGTATTATGAAAAGGATGGTGTTCGGAACTGATAACATTTTGGAAAAGGGCGGGTCTTTGGAACTGCATGGATTACAATATAAATATGATGCTATGGAACTGGTTCCCACAAGCTCCCATTAATTAAATACGCTGTGTGTCATGGCATGTAAATGGTGTGTGTCTTCATATAAGCAGGGTTAATTAAGTCACATGCATGCGCTCAGCATGAATGAAAACTGTATTCCGTGGGGTGGATTGGAACCGGATTGGAAGCAGTGGGGAAACCCCGGAGGAATTAAGCACCTGGAATGAAACTCGTTTTAAATTTTCACCAAAAAAGGATATTCTTCAAAACGGGCCGGGGTGGGCCAGAATGGCCGAAATGATGGAATGGAAAAAGAAAAAACGGTGCTTTGGAACGGTTTTCTCTCTTCTTTTTCTCAACAAGAAAAAAATGGTATTTTTTGGAACGGAAATTTGATTGTAAAAATGAGGGTCTTCTCCGCGGCACATACCCACCGCACACTACATACTGAGTGCTCCCCCCCCCCCCCCCCCCCCACCCCGGATTAATGTTACCAGTGACTCGGAATTGTCTATGGCTGTACCTGACTGCAATCCAATCTCGATTCTGATGTCATGTGCATTGTTCTTCGATCATCCCACAATGCAATGTTTTCCAATACTTCTGCTGATTATTGCAGCGATTTTAATTCTCCAACTTAGAGGTCGATCGCTGCCAATATTAACATACAGCCCCACATATGGATGGTTCCGTTAGTGGGTCTAGATCTACTTGTGGGCAAGCATATTTCCTTCAAAGCATCTGTAATCTTTTGGCCTGTTTTCTCTTCTTCCTCTTCTTGGCAGTTTTGTGTTTCCACTGACTCCATACTACCATGAGTTTCCAGGAAGAATGGGAGAGAAAGAAAGAGGAGAGACATCGCAAGCGCATGGAGATGAACGGAGCAGAAACCAAGTAAGTTCACTATTTGCAAGAAAAAAAATGTTAGCCCTGCGGCAAAGCAAATGTTCTTATTTCCCTGAAAACAAAACCTGATTTCACAGGAAGACTTGGAGAGATAGAAAGGAAAGACATTGCAATATCCTCTGGAAGACTGAAAAGTTTTTCAAGTATTGATTAACTCTGATTCTGTACTTTTCACTTGCAGTTTGTGTGAAACATGTATATTAGCTAGTAGGCCTATTGTACATTGAAAAAGAAATACACAGGAGAAGTGAGCTATGCTCTCTGGAAAGCTCTCAAATAGCCCTTGTAGTCTCAAAAAAAATTCTGGTAGAAAAACAAAATGATATATAAAAAAGTTTTTTAAAAGGAGTCACCTTTTCTATAATGTTGAGAAAAAAACAACACCAAAACATCCTGTGAACACAGAATTATATTATTTTTCACTGAGTTTGTTTAATGTGTGTCAACAATATTTGATTTATTTGATTATTTGTCCACATTTAGTGTTGGACACATGGAAGAGAGCATTTGATTTACAAAAATATTGTTATTCCTGCTTTCATTGGACAAGAAAGCGAATCAGCCGCATGTAAGTAATTGTAAGAGTAGGCTAAAGTAAATTGAATTGTTGTATAATATCTGACATAATGTGTAACATGAACATGTATTTAAAGATATGAGAATCATGATTGCATTGTACTGGTATGGTCCGAAAAATCCTTTACATATTTGCCCCGAATCTTCAGAGTACTGTATCCCCAACATACTTGTACATTATGCTACATAAAGACTCATTGTCTTTCTTTAGTACATCTCCAGTCTTGGTACTTTTTGATGCATTCTTTGCATTTATATGTTATTGTGTCTTCTATTCTGTGTTTATTTTCTTCTACCATCCTTTCATCTCTCCCTTTTTATGGTTCTCTTCTCATGGAAGGAAATAAGTTGTTTTAGATGGACTTGGAATTGCTTTTTTTAAATGTAGGCCTTTTTGTGCATGTGGATAATGTGATACCTTCAAAATGCGTCCCTCAGAGAATTTTGTAAAATATATCATTCTTATAATCAGCTCTTGTTTGGCAATAATCTCCATCATGAATTGCATGTTCATAGTTTACATACAGGATTTAAAGTGTTAAGCTGTCAGATTTGCTCTACACATCAGCATAAATGGAATGAGGAAGATTTGTTTAAGAGCATTTGCTGAGAAGCAAATCACCTCCAATGTAAACTTTGTTTTGTTTGTAGATGGGTTTATTACCACAACAAGCATAGGGGTGCAAATGGAATTTGACATGGGATGGTATATGTACGAATTTAGAGGTTTTTCTCTGAACTAAGATGATTACATACCTGGTCTCAGGTGTCAGGAGTGTCTGTACTTCTGGTTTGTTTCAAGTGAATTCTTGACATATTTTATATCAACTGTGTACAATATGTTCTTGTCAGTAGTGTAAAGTCAATATTTAAAAAGAAATGATACAAACTTTAACTTTTCCCATCTGTATCTTCCTCTCTTTCTTTTTAATTCTTTTTCTCATTTTGTCTCGCCTTTTGCTGTCAGTGAAGTTGTGTGCCTGTCAGTAGTCTTGAACCTATTTGACTTGTTCTCCTTTTTTATTTTTTTTTTTTCAATGATTGCTTGAACGTCCATGTCTTGAAAAAAATAAAAATTGAGAGATGATGCATTATCTCTCGCTCTCTCTCTCTCTCTTACTCTCTAAAAATATCTTTCTCCATCTTTTCTCCATCTTTATCTCCATCTTTTCTCCATCTTTTCTCCATCTTTTCTCATTCTTTTCTCCATATTTTCTCATTCTTTTCTCCATATTTTCTCCTTTTCTTCACCTTTTCCCACCTTTTATTCATCCTTTTCTCTCCCAACACTTTATGATACTATTGTCCTACAGTAATCTCAGAACTTGCCATTTTGCATTGTTGAAGCACAAGTACATGTAAAAGGAAAGGAATTTGTATATAAATGAATTTCAGTTATGTTTTTGAGAAAGAAGAAAAGGAGCTGTAAATACATTATTTTCATCGTGGAAAATCTAAATTTACATATGTTTAATTTGAAGAAAAAAAATCCCCTGAATCATGTCAGTCATCAATTCAGGTAAATTCAATCCTACATGTACATTGTACTTATTTTATTTTTATAATAGTGCAGCAGTAGCTTTTAGCCATAGCCCTTAATATAGATGTGCTGTACATGTAGCTATTGACCTGTGAGAGGCCTGTACATGGAAATGTAGCAGTACATACATGTATATGTAAATGTCCTTAAGTTACAATGCACTTGTTATTTCTGTTAAAATAGTGGCTCAGTTTCTCCTACAACCAAGACCTCCCGTGTAACCATCCCAGGAGTACAGCTGGTATGTATGAAATATTATCCTTTTCTCTCTCTCTCTCTCTCTCTCTCTCTCTCTCTCTTATCCCTTCTTTCTCCCTTTCATCCCCTTCTGTCTCTCTCTTTCTCTTTCTCTTTCTCTTGCAGAATTACTCTTTCTTTCACCCCTCTATTTCCCTTTCTCTCTTTCTGTTTTTCTTCAAAGTTCCCTATTTCTTTCTCTGCCACTTTTATCTCTGTATTTTTTTCTTTCTGTCTCTATCTCTGTCTCTCTGAATTTCTTCTTGTTCTCCCCTCCCTCTCTTTGTTTATCTCTGCCTTTGTTTTTCCCTTTCTCCCTAAGCATCTCCCCGTCTTTTTTTAAAAGCCCAATTCTCTTTATTCCTTCAGACTCTCTCTCTCCCTCTGTCTTCTCTCTCCCCATCTCTCTCTGTCTCCTCTCCCCAGCCCTCTCTCTCTCTTCCTCTCTCTTTCCCTTTCCCTCTTTCCCTATCCCTTTCCCCTCTCTCTCTCTTTCCTCCCCTCTCTCTCTCTCTCTCTCTCTCTCTCTCTCATTACATTACACTTGAATTTTCTGTTCAACTTGTATATATGTCAATTCTCTTGTAACAGTCAAGGGATTATATTTGGTATGTAGGAAATGTTAACCTTCCTCTCACAAAACATACAGGTTCAATTATTGGTGCTGGTTTAGTTTCACAGTAGGCTTACAAAGGTCATGAGAGGTCATAAGCCAGACAGATCTGGGTTTTCAGTCTGACAGTTGCATGCACATACAGTGTACATTCAATATTCACTTTTTGGTAAAAACAAGAAAAATGTGTTTTAGAAAAATGAGCTTTTGAAGCAGAAGAGGATCTGGGCAGATATTGAGTTGGGGTAGGGATGCAGCACAGCCCATGACCTCCCCCCCCCCTCCTCCTTAAGGGCAAGAAGTAATTATTTGGTAAAGGATTCTATTGCTAATCATAACAAGTTCATGAACATGAATTTTGGCCTACTCAAGTTTAAGTTGTCAGAGAGCAAAATTGAATGAAATTTCATTAGTCATTCTTGCAAGTTCTGCCTTTTTAAAAGTAATTGATGGGGAGAGGGAGTCCTATGCTGTAGCTAGGACTGAAAGACTGAAGATTGTATGAAAAATATATCCTTTAGTTTGGTTAACGTATAAGGAGTAACTAAATTCAGGATATAGTGAACAGGTTTGTTCGATTATGATTTTGGTGAAAAAAAAATATGATAAGCTTTAAATAAACACAACAAAAAAAGTAACTCCCCCTTAATCAACATGGTGTAACTTTTTAACGAAAGGGTTTTGAGCAAAATAACTTGGTAGGCGTGTTCCTACACTTATTAACTAACTTTCCTGTGAAAATGAGATTGATCCATTGAGTCATGCATGAGTGAGCAAACATTAAATCAAAATTGTCACTTTTCAAAAGTCACAAGGGTCATTTTGGGGATTCTGTGAAACGAGATTATAGCGAATTCCATTTCTGGTGCATATTTATGTGTTGTTGTTGTTTATCATCCATCGCTTGACCCCCTCACACCTATCCCAACACTTTTCTCATTATTGTGGTTGGGTGAGCATAATTAAAAAAAAAAAAATCAACCATCCTGAATTTGAAATTGCAAAATCCATTCAGCTTATTGAAAAAAGTAACTCCAGTTATTTTTACTAGAATGTATCATCACATGTTGTGTGAACATAAGAGGTTGTTATCGTGTCATGGTTGAGTGAGCACACTTTAAAATTCGTGCAAGAAATGCTAAAATGTACTGTTAATACAGCTTGAAAATGACCCTTGTGACTTTTGAAAAGTGACATTTTTCCTTTAATATTTGTCCACTCATGCATGACTCAATGGATCAATCTCATTTTTACCGGGAAGTTAGTCAATAAGTGTAAGAACACTCCTGCCAAGTTATTTTGCTCACAACCTTTTCGTTAAAAAGTTACGCCAATTTGATTAAGGGGGGAGTTGCTTTTTTGTTGTGTTTAGTTTACATTCAGTGCCTGGAAAAAATAATGTTTTGATAAAATCTATTATTTTGAACAACTCTTGTCTTGTCAAAAGAGTTCAATGACATGTCACATGACAGGAATTTATTTGTGAAAACTTGTCTCTTTTATTACAGAAGCAAACTCCTAAGTCACCAGCGTAAGTAAAGGTTTCACATTGCTTTGCTATGGTAGGAATTCATGATATATTCATCAAATTGTAATACTGTAGGTAAATGTACTGATGAAGTACATTCATCCGTACATCTTCCAAATAAAAGAAATGTTATACAGTTAATCTTGCATAACTCAAAGTTGCATAAGTCGAACTTTCCCTAAGTCAAATCAATTTGTTTGACCAAAGTTTGCAAAACATGTGATGATGTGTTACTGTAATTTTCCTAAATCAAACTATTCTTTGTGGTCCCAACAGATTGGACTTAGGTAGCTTAGCGAAGCGTCGTGGCGCATAAGAACGCAGGAAAGATGCATATGACAAAATTATTCAAAATCAAAATTTTATTATATAGAATTAGTATTTTTTTCTTTGAATACATTTAAGCAAAATAATATGAAAACTTTTATTCAGATATGTCTGATTCTAATTTTAGAAGCTCAGACAAAATGACCAATTTTCCTCTTTGTGTCTTTCCCGCATCTTTGTGTGCCATTGCGTTTCACTAAACTACATTATTTCTCATCCACAACATGAGCCATTACCATATCTCCTGGTATAATCATGAATTCAGAGTTGTGGACAAACACTGCTTCAAATTCATTCCGTGATAATTTTAGCTTAGATTTTATAACATGTTATAGAAGATCTGTAACATGTACTGTATGTATATTTTCTTTTGTAGTATTACTAGTATTTGAAAACTTAACATATTTGCGGTAAAATACAATACTTTTTACCGTATAGTCTATAGACAATGTAAGGATGATTACAGTATATTCTGAGTTTAAAGTGCCCTTCATTTCTATGATGATTTTTTTTTCTCAGAGCTACAGTACTGGGGTGGTAGGCTATTCTGATGATTTTAGTCATAACTAATTTTAAATTGCAACATATCATTGGTGTTTACACAGATGACTTCTGTGTACGCGGCCACTTTTGCACAGTCATTAAGCAATAATGCGCCATATTAAGCCACATTTTGTTATGACATTTAAAATCAATTCGAATTAAGGAAATGTAATTCTCAGAGTTACAGTATTGGGCATTTTATATTACATGTATGTGATTTTTCTTTGTTGTGTTGAACAGGATGGTAAAGAATGTGAGTAATGGAGAGAAGCAAGTCAATGAAGCAGAGAAAAAGGCAGAGGTAAGCAATTACGGAATTTGATTAAAACAAAAGTACATACATGTACGTTCTCACTGTGTTGTGAAACATGATGGACGGACAGTGGGATTTCAATCTGCATGAAAAAGTAGAGATAAATAGGTCTTCCTGAACCCCTTTTGTGCCTTCAAGTGTTTGGACAATAAGCCAGTTTGTAATTAGTACCGGGGGGGGGGGGGGGGGGGGCACTCAACCCCTAAAGTGGTGGGTATGTGCCACCGGCTAGACAAAAAAGGGGGCTTCGGAACGGGCGTATCATGAAAAGGATGGTCTTCGGAACTACTAACATTTTGGAAAAAGGGGGTCTTTGGAACTGGATTACAATATAAATATGATGCTATGGAACTGGCTCCCACAAGCTCCCATTAGCTAAATATACGCTGTGTGTCATGGCAAGTCTATGGTGTGTGTATTCATATAATAATTCAGCATGAATGAAAACCGAATTCCCTGGGGTGGATTGGAACTGGATTGGAAGCAATGGGGAAAGCCCGGAGGAATTAAGCACCTGGAATGAAATTTGTTTTCAGCTTTTCACCAAAAATGATATTCTTCGAAACGGGCCGAGGTGGGTCAGAACAGCCAGAACGATGGAATGAAAACAAGGGGTGCTTTGGAACGGTTTTCTCTCTTCTTCTTCTCAACAAGAAAAAAATGGTATGCTTTGGAATGGAAATTTGAGTGTATAATGAGGGTCTTCTGGGCGGCACATACATGTACCCACCGCACACTATATACAGAGCCCCCCCCCCCCCCCCCCATTAGCACATGGTACAAATGACCCTGAAATGGCCCTGAAAAGACCCCAATTTTTACCTTCATCTGCGCAGGCACCCATTGTAGGTTCTGAATTATAGCTTATAGTCAGAAATAAAATTTCAAATGTGAAAGTTTGCCTTATACTTCTTTGTTTCATTGATAACTTGGGTGAAGATGGATTTAAACTTTCCAATGAAGTTACCTGTTTTTCATTAAGGATGGAAACATACATGTAGACTTTATTTATAGTCCAAACACATTGTTCAACACTCATTCTTGGATTTGCTGCTCGAGACACGGAACAGATTAAAGCTCATTAAACTCACCTTGATGCAAACTATAGTTGTTAACTCTCTATGATGAATTCAGACTTTGACATCTACATACCTATCTCAGACTTTTTAGCTAAATTAGTACATTAAGCAAAGGTATGCCTAAGACATACCTTCTTGACTAACTCTATGGACAACTACACAATTAATGTACATTTGTACCCCTCAGCTCTTTGGGGGGGGGGCATGGAGTAATATTTTGAGGGGTACACTGTAGTTGGGGGGATAGTTGTTGGAGTTGGAGTTAGAGTTGTTTGGACAAAGAATCAGTGAAAAAAATGAGGGGGGGGGGGGGGGCTAAGGGCGATTAGCCCCCAAAACTCTTGAAAAGCCACCGTAAATGAAAAAAGAGCCACGGTCAAATAACATTTCTGCCCATGGGTAATAGTGCATTAAAATCTCTGAACACAATAAGTGGACTTCTAAGTAGCCCTCACGAAAGAAATTTTAATTTTTACACTGCAAAGAATGTTAGAAATATCAACATTTTTTTAAATTAAAAGTCATTGATATGGATTTGTCTGCAAAACTGATAACTTTTGTTGATTTCATATCTTTTTTATTAAACTATATTAGGCTAATTTCTACATGTCTTGTTCATTTGTAGCGCAAGAAGGAAAAATTTTATTGCTAAGAGTAAATTTGAGTTTCAAATTTTCAATCCGCATCGGTTATTTTTGTTCACTTGGTGTCAAGAATCCTTGTTTATGTTATAATTTAGTTCCTGAAGATCTTCTTCAGAGATATTGCAAGTTGAAATACACTCCCAATCAATTTACAGCGACTTTTGAGGAGACTAGTCGACACACTCTTACGCAATCGCATAGAATGAGTTGGGTTCTGCACAAGGGGGTTTTATGTTTTCCTTTACATGTATTTTCTTCATACTCCTCCGTGAACCCACAGGCCAGGTAAAGTGTTTTCAGGTTCATTTTATAGCTGTACACAAATTTTTTTTTAAGGTGATTTCATGGTACGTGCTTTAAAAATATAGTGTTCGGGTTGCATTTTGGTTTAAGCTTACATTTAGGGTTTGGGTTAGGTATAGTATTTTGTGAAGGTTTTCACTTTGGAATTCGGTTATTGTACCAAATTGATTTGAAACGATTGTTGCCGGAGCATGTGATGTGATGGGATACAAATTATCTGTAAAAACTAAGGGTTATTCTTTGTCTATGACTTTAGGAGCTGCGTCAAAAGAGAGAGCAGGAGCGTGTGGATGCTGAGCAACGATCGCAGCAAGAATTAACCAAGACAACTATCTCTATGACTCCAGAACGCAAGGTTTGTACTGAAAAAGTGTTATTACAGGTGCATGTAATCATGATATCCATACATGTCACACATTTTTAATTCATTGATATCTAGCAAAAATGCTTACAAATTCTTAAGTTTAATTTCTTTATTAACCTATACGATGCCACAACCTCGTATACTGATCTGCGTAGCAGTGCCGTGTACATGTGTACTAGTCCATGCGCGCGCATGCCACAACCTTGTATAGTAGCCTCCGTAGCTGTGCCACGAATAGTCGCATTGTTTGTTCGCGCTTAAGCACCCCAAAACTAAACCTGGCACAGGGGGGATTAGTGGCTGGCACAATAGGGATGAGCACTGTGGCACTGGGGTTGGTACATTTGGGCAGATTTAGGGTTGAAGAAAAAGATGACGTACTGCATTATAATAATAGCATTTATAAGAAAAAAGTTAAACATTCAGTTTACGGTAGGTAATTCTTTGAACTTGGGTATTATTAGAAAATAAACAAATCATACGCATGTATTACAAAACTGATAATATAAATACTTTAACATTACATATTTATTCATTTTAATTCATTTTATTTAATAATGTTTAATAATGCGGTGGCACTAGTGCTAGTCAATCTCTTTATACAAGCTTTCATCATTGTAGATGGACTTGTTTAGATTAGGAAAATTATTAAAGTTAATCTTATAGCAACATTCTGAAATCATGATTTAAGAAATGCTTT
The DNA here is from genome assembly GCA_025618425.1 of Heliocidaris tuberculata. Lineage (NCBI taxonomy): Eukaryota > Metazoa > Echinodermata > Echinoidea > Camarodonta > Echinometridae > Heliocidaris > Heliocidaris tuberculata. Next base: position 28,925,655 of record CM046843.1, on the reverse strand, counting down.
ACATATACTCTTCCCTTGTATAATCAGATGTTTTTGTCGAAAATTATGATCTCTTTTCAGCTACATGTAATTAATATAAAAACAATTCTTGGTATAAAAACAGTATGAATTAAAGTGTTCTATAAGAACATATTTTTAGCCTAGAAATATAGTGTTCTTTCTTAAAGTAGTATAGGCCTACATCTTTATGTAGGGTAGCACCTTGAAGTGAAATTTCGACCTTAAGTTACATGCATGTACATATCATATACACATAGATACAAATATAAAATATACATGAGGGCAAGATATTCCTGCAAACAGAGAGCAGAACATTTCAGAAGTGAAAAAACACAATAAATTTATTGAAGAGGAAAAAATAAATCGGTTCCACTTCTAATGGGTATTTTATATTCTAAAAAAATAGAAAGTGAAAGATGAAATGTAAGTGCACGAGGTTCAAAATGGAAGCATGGCCAAGAGTTTCCAGAAACAGTTTTCTAGAGTGTTCACCCTTCTTTGTTCACCCTTCTTTGACTAAATCTAAAATCCAACGCGTTACAGTCTGTGCATCTATTAATTGTGAAATGTTAGGTTAATAACTACTCTATTATTTTTGTTGTTCTTTCATGATATCAAAACTATAAAAAAAGAAATTTTGTGACAAAAATTAGTATTTATGCCCTTCTGCCAGGCGCATAACATTATATGTACATACCAATAGTTTGCGGTTCAGTGTTCAAAAGGAGAGAACATCAATCCGCAAACCATTTTTTCTCCTTTTTTCTGCCAACAGGAGGAGATACGTAGAGCTCGTGAAGAACGGGAGCGTCAAGAGAAACAAGAGGAAGAAGAGCGGAAGGCTCGGGCAGAGGTGAGATAAATAAGAGATTCGATATTCACACGTGAATCATACAAATGAGTTTACATGTACATAGGTCTGTACATTATAGAAAGAGTTATTTTGGAGAAATTCCTACTTAAAGATAAATATGATTACACAGTATTACATGTGATTCAAAAGCAAAAGTATAGCATTTGAAACATTTACTGTTGTAGATTCACAGTGTGTATTTGAGCCCGTGCTGCAAGGGAGAGAGCTGAGGGAGATGGGTGGGGGGGGGGGGGGGGGGGGGGGAGGAGGGAGGGGGTAGCTTTGGAATGAAATGTAGAAAGGCAGAAAGGCCCAGGTATAGCGGTAACTGTAAGACCACTCTCATCTTTGTAGGACGATCCTATCGAAGCATGTGGCGTATAATAGATTTATAGGACAAAATGGTGTCTAATATGTCATGCTTGACCAATTTTCAAAATCCGGCTCTGAGATGTCCTGCATTTGGCCACTCAGAATTAGCCTGCAAAATTTCAAGACAATTATGAAGATGGGAAAGGGGCAAAAAGCGGTCTGAAAGATGATGTCATAGCCAATTTGTGTAACAATAGGGCGGAAACCCTGCAGAATCCGTATTGCGACCTGCCTTGAAATGCAATTTACTTAAAAGTTTTCTGTGTGATTGTACATGTGTATCATGTATGTTATTTACATGTATGTAAGGAGAATTTCATTGCGATCATTATGAGATTGCGCATAATTCATATTAAACAAGTATACAATGCATTATAATGTAATGCATAGTAAATTGAGGTTATTTTACAATAACTTGGCGATGACAGCTCTTTTTACCAATTTTGGCTGACAGTTGTCAACTACATGTATATGGGCACACATACCCACCAAGTTTCAAAGATGTAGGTAAAAAGTTCGCATATTTATAGCAAGATGAAGTTATTTCCGCATTTCCGTAAATATGATTTTGACGGGCAATTTTCACAAAGTTGGTCGATGATAAGGTATATATTTTTCTATTTGGCTGCAAAGGATATATCTTGAAGTATCTAACTTCAGAAAAAGAGTACGGGTCTTAGCCAGGCAATGATGGAGATGTGGCCACAAGAAGAAAGCTATTTTGAAAAGCTTTAGAGGGAAAGAACAAAAGATTGAGGGAGAATAGAGATGAAAGGAAAGGAATGTACATAAGTGGAGCAATGTCCTCAAGAAAACAGGTAAAAGGTTGAATAGTGAAAAATTGTAAATAAGAGGGAGAAGCCATTATGGAGACAATAAATTTATGTATACATGTATGTCATGATAATGTTACCTTTAATACAGTGGAGATAGGCGGGTAGAAAGGAAAGGCATTAAAATGATCGCAAAACGGACAAAATGGCACCTGGTCGGTCATGCATGAATGGTTTCGGAAATTAAAGAGTTTAATGCATTACATGGCATGCCAAGGAACATGCATACAAAATCTGAAACGAAATGGACGAGAGGAAGAGGCCTAATTAGGACATACAAGCACTGTGTGCAAAATGAATAGAATTTGGGGGGAAGAAGATCAAGAAGAAGAAAAATAGGAATGCACAACGAGCATGAGTACAGGGCAATAATGGAGGACGTCATTGCAATGGATCAACTGTGTTATCTGGCTTCTTTGTACATGTAGGCACCTTGTTTTTCACAACCTTACACAAATACCATACTACAAAAAAAATAACCACCAAACAAATGCCAAGAATGATGTAAAAGGGTGTCTTGTAACTTGCATCTTTGTTGACAGCCTTGTCTGTTATTATTTGTGGACCAGAAGAAGAGAAGTCTTTAACTGGTGTAGTGCGGTTTGATAATATGGAGTCCTGTTTAGGAGAGACGGTCGTGAAATAATCATGAATGTTGGTTAATGCTATATTTAGAATGGGATCCCATCCACCGTCTTTACATTGCCAGGTGGTCTTTGCTTCATCGAAGGTCGATGAACAACAGCATACAGAATGATTTGCTTGTCGAGCCAAGATAACCTGATTCAAAAATCCACCATTTTGGACAGGCATTGTAAATGGGGGTAGCCTTTCATTATTCTGAAAACACAAAATTTGCCCAGGTAGATTCCCTGTCCGAGCTGTGCAATGTAGCTTGATCCATACCCCATGTACATGAGTAGTACTTGATTCACATGATGCCTCACCGGGAGGATAGCTAACACGTAACCCAATCCTTGGATATTCTGGTAACAGTTGACTATTGTTATATACTGAGAGAATGTATGTACCTACATCATGTCTTGAAACAGGATTGATGGTTAGCTGGATAAAGCAAAAGTCACTTTCACTCTCATTATGATTTACAAGTTCATACCTTGGAGGCAATGTAATAGATTCTGTATTTGACCTGTAAAATGGTGCTTTATATCCATGTTGCAGTGTGATCTTTGTACTATCACATGGGTATGAGAAGTTAAGGTGTACGACCTCACCTTCTCTAACATTCATTATTCTAGTATCACTCCTGGCTCGTCTGATGAATATGATTAATGTAAGGACATATACATGTACATGTAATATGTATCGGCGTAGTTTACTTTCAGCTTTGCCCTTCCTGCACATGTTTAAAGGTATTATGGATTCATTTTATACTAGTACGTCTGAGGAAGTCAATGTTGATTGGTTAATGTTAATTATATAAAGTGTTGGTAGGCATCCAAATTGGTCTTTCCATGATTCTTCAGTCCATGTAAGATATGATCCTCTCTGATGATGAGCACTTATCTTCTGCAGTGATATACATAATGAAGTGTATGAAGCTTAGCTCTTCGACCTTACATACGTCATGATCACCGATGAAAAGAAAGTCCATCCACACCAAGAGCTTCTGGTCTGTTTGTGTAAAATAGATTTCTAATGATCTCGTGAATGCAATGTGTATCACTGTTCGTGAATTGGCACATGCACTTGCAGGGCATGTATAGGTATAGCACTCCAGCATCAAATACAATCAGGTGCTACATGTACGTAAGAAGTTAAAATAATCCTATTTTCAGTAGGTATATTTATGTGCTTTTGTGTTTTCAAGCTTGACTGCTTATTATCATTGTCTGTCTATTGTGAAAGAAGATTTTGCAGCTATCCAGCTTTTGTTCTTCACAGATGAATGAAGGAGATGCAGCTTCCAATCCTGCATTCAACCAGTGCTTCTCTCTCTTTGTCTTGTTCTGGAAAAAAAACAATTGTTTTGTAGGAATGTTCCATACTTAACATTATCATGATCTACATTTGGATATCTGTTATCACAGTGACAAAGTTAAGTACCTTTGAAGGAGGAAGGAGACTTATTTTTTAAAAATTCATGATTAAAAAGTTAACCATTGGTAATCTTAATGCAAAATGTCCAGTGGACTCCATATAATTTTTATAGCTAGCCTGCATAAAAATGTGTACTCTGTTAATTACCTATATAGAGACAATGTGCATTATGTACATGTATAAGACTTGCGCTTAGTATAATCATTATTAGGGTGTCTGAAGATTGGCCAAATCTGTCTACTGCTTTTATGCTGAATCAGCACAAAAAATGGATGTTTTAATGCACAGGCAAAGTATTTTTAGAATGTTCCAAATATGATTCAGCAGGAATTTTCAAGAAAATTCAATGAGATTATATTTTTATAATAATTTGTAAATACCCTCCCCCTACTGCAAAATTACACACAAACTACTAAGTGTAAAAAAAAAATTAACACTTTTGTTTGATAACTCTAAGAAATTATAAGTTGTATCATAGGTTTTCACATTGTAAATTTGAATAATGTCAAATTCATTCAATTTAGAGTAAGTTTTATGAAGACTTTTCTTAAAACAGTGCTCTAAATATTTAATTAGATTTTCTCTTTGAAAAATCAAGACCACAAAATCAGTGTGCATCAGTAATTAATTTAGAGCACAACAATTGCCATTGAGAATTGCAGATGAAATTCGAGAGCATGCACCTCTTGTAATCAAGTCATGAATCCTTTGACACTGGATAGCAAAAGCTTGGCAGAAATGACAGGTGCGATGCACAATGGCAGTTGTTGTGTCCTGAATTAATTACCGACACACACAGATTTTGTGGTGTCACTTTTTCAAAAAGTGAAAATCTAAGCTAGCTTAGCGAAACGTAATGACACGTAAAGATGCAAAGAGTAAAATTTCTACTTTTTTTTCTGTGCATCTAAAATTACAATCAGACTAATCGGAATAAAAGTTTTCATATTTGCTTAAAAGTGTTAATAGAGTTAAATACTAATTATACATAATATGTGATATATGACTTTGAATAATTTTGTCATTTGTGTCTTTCCTGCATTTTTATATGCCATCATATTTCGCTAAGCTACGTATTGAACATTCAGATCATTATTTAAGAAATATTAATGAAGGAAATTTCACAAAACCTATTCCCAAAAACAAATTTGACTTACCTAAATTTTACATTTTGAAAATCCCATCGTGATTTGAGTTATAACTTTTGAGGTATTAATGATCAAAAGTGTCAAATGTTTATTTTTTTTTATAGACCTAGTATGCATTGTGTGGGTGCATTGAAGTGTTTCAGCGGGATGTTTTTGTGCCTTTTCATTTGTACAAGTCTATAGGAAATTTCTAGCTGAAAATTTTCAAGAATTCATTTGAGCATTGCTAAAGAATGAATGCATGCAATGCAGATTGACATGAAATTTGATAGATGTATTTTTTACGGTATTTTCAACAAGATCTGAAAAAATGAGCTCATTTGAATGTGTAGTCTCTGAGGTACAAAAAGCTTTCAGACACCCTGACATTTTAGAGTGGACATGTTACAAAGTCGTTGATGGAAAGTCCAAATAGTCAGATAGTCTTTCAGTGTTCTTCATTACATTCCATTTTAATTCTGATTGCCATTTTCATTGAAAGTATATACATTTGAATAGTTTTATACAAGTATTAGTCAATAGAATAATTACTAGTTTCTGCATTGTACAACCCAGTAAAGACCATCTTGTAATGAAATCGATCTTTGGACAGTTCATTTTACAAAGTTTATGGAAAATAATATATCAGAGTTAAACTTACCAAATGATATGGCATAATCTTCAAGCTGTAGTCTGCATGTGAGCGAATGGGATGGATTATGTGCAAGAAATAACTCTTTTTCAACCTCAGTCAATGCGGAAGTGTCAGCATTTCTTCTAGTGCTTGAACGATATAGTTTCAGTTTCATTTGTACCCTGGATATGCAATTTGATGAATAGAGATATAATGACATACATGTATTCATAATCAACTATCTTATCTTGATCATGAATTATTTTCTAAGTCTAATTTGTTAAATCTTCAGAGCTTCCCTGCACAAACCCCTGTTACACACAGTGCATTATTGCATCCAAGTAATTGAAAAGTAGTCATGGCATCGAACTAACTTTCTGCCTAAAAAAAATGTTTGTTATATGAGCCGTTACCTTGTGCAAGATACAACTTTTTTTTCAATAATTGAAAAGCAGTTGGGGCATCAAACTAACTTTCTACCCCCAAAAAGGTGTTACGAGCCGTTATCTTTCTCTCAAAATTGCTCAAACGTCAGAGCTCTCACGCTTTAAAGGGCCTTAAGAGGAAAAATTTGCCCCGATTTTTAGGGGTGGTCTTGACAACCCATCCCGACGGAAAATTTTGTCACTTTTTGTGTTTTGGTAATGTATAGTCATACACCTTTTGACAAAGTTTGGCGCATATGTTAGATGGGTTGAAATCGACCCGACTGTGGGGCCCTTTTGATGGGCTCTATGGGCCAAACCCAGTGGCTTGTTCGAGCTGACAAGCTTTTTGTGAATGGGATGGATGGTTTAATTAACTTTAAAGGGATACGCCACTAGGCGGCCGTGGGGAAAGTCAGGATTGCGTAAGCCCCATTCACTCGTACACAAAGCTTGTGCGTCAAATGCGTCCGTCTTACTACTGTAATTACATTTTGGACTGCACAAAGCCGACCGAATCTCACACGAGGGCTTGAGCTCAGGCGGAGCGAGCATGTTGCGCAGCGACCAGTCTGTCCAGAGTTTGTGCCCCGTGGGGCAACGCCATGATCAGGTAACGATCATGGTGCCCTCTCGCGGAATAAAAACGTCCACAATCTGCGGTTAAGTATCCCGTTAAGGGGTCAAATCTCATGAGAAAAATTGGGTGACTGTTTCTATACAGGCTCCTGACCTATATATTACTTATATCCCTTAGCAAAAATGTAGGACTTTAAGTGTAGGAGGGCCTAAGCTATGAACAAATAATCTGACGTTATATATCCACTCACCATCTTTGTCTAAAGCCTTTTGGGGGTTTTAAAGGACCCGGGAGTTTGTGCCTAATAGCATTTGTAGTGCGGCGGCCATCTCGGAAAAATATCATATATCAAATAACATTGTATCCCCTCCTCCTCATTTAAAAAAAATCTGTATGAGAAACTAGGAATCAGTTTTACTTCACCTAATACATTTTGTAGATTTGTTGGTACAGTTGAAGGGACTTACAGGGAAAGTCTATACCCTGATATCAAGTTGATTTTAAAAGAAGCAGAAAAATTAAAGAAACAGATCGGTGAAGGTGTGAGCAAAATCCGATAAGAAATAAGAAAGTTCAGAATTTTTACAGTAATAATTATTGTAATTAATTGGCAACTCTGATGTATCTTGCATTTGCCCTGTACCCAAAAATCAATAATTTCCATTTTTTTTCTAAAGAAAATATTCAATCATATATGCACCTTGGATGTAATTGTTGCTCATAATGTGTTTAGTCAAAACCTGTATGAGACAAATCTATTCATTCATCAAAAGCTAAGAAAATGAACATTTACAAGATTTTCTGTACTAGCTGGGCAAAGGGGAGAGGAGCTCACAAGATACGTCACAGAGTTGCTAAATTGTGTTTGATTGATTACAACTTCAAAAATTCATATCCTTCTTATTTTTTTATCGGATTTTGCTCAAACTTTCACTCTGTTTTGCTAATTTTTTTCTTTTATTCAAATCAACTTGATACCGGAGTAGACCTCCCTTTAATTGGTCTAGCTGTATTCAAACATCAACAATGCATGTGTGAAGGCTTAAACACTTCTCTGTTAACCCTTTCGAGACAATTGACCACATTTTGTGGTTGGGCTCAATAACTTTTGATTCAGAGCCCTGAAAAATATACTAGATACATGAGTAGAAAGAGCAAAAATTTCTGCACACACTGTGTCCATTTTTGTTACATGACAATATTGCGTTTGATCCCAGGAATTTTAAAAAGGAGAATAAGATTTAAAATCCTTAAATTGGCAACACATTGAGAGGTTCAAAATCATTGTTTTTTATCAAAATTGGCAACTTTTTCAACTTTTTCGCCAATTCTTTTAACCATGTATATTGTTTTCAAAGATATTACCCCTTATTACAATCTTGTAGTACTAAAAGATAAATATTATTGTTGCCAATTTGAAGAACAAAATGTGATCAATTTAGCCCTCAAATAATTCCTGTCCTGAAAGGGTTAAGTTACAACCACCCTTCTGCAGTACGTAGTAGGCCTATTCACTCTTACATAATTGGGCCACCAAACTGTCATTTTACATACAGGCTATCGTTGGTCAGCATGCAGAATATATTTGAAATTAGCCACTAGAAAGCTACAGACTCTTTCATACAGAACTTAACAAATCTCATTCTCTTTGATTCTCTCTCCTTCTCACACCGTATTTATTTCATTAATTCATTTACCTCTCATTTACCTTATAGCACCAACCTTCGCTTGAGACATAAGAAATTAATTGTCCAAACTATTATGCATTGCAGTATGTAGGATTTATTTGGAATAACCATGCACTGGACAGATTCTTGAATCAGTGGACATTCAATAATGTAGAACTGCGCACATGCGCAATGCACTAGAGGATGATACTAAGCTTGAGTCGCTGTAGTTTGTCAAGTGTCAACCACATCTGGACTGTTAAGGCATTGATTTTATTTTGTAGAGGTGTCGTGGTTTAATGGATACGTCACTGTGCATTACATGGTTCGCGGTTTGAGTCCCGCCGTGGCTCTAATGTCCTTTGGCAAGACACAAATCTACATTTGCCACTCTCCACCAGGTGAAGTAAATGGGTACAGTAGAAGGAAATTCCTTAACCCTTTCGGGACAATTGGCCACATTTCTTGGCTCAATAATACCGCGTTTACACATTGATCCGACTCGCGGGTTTGACACGAGACTCGTGTTGAACACGGCAATTTTATGATGTATAAATGTGATCAGTGTGATCCGAGACTCGGGTCGAACACGCCTTTTTAGCTCCGCCAGAATAGTAGGTTTCGATCCGAGAGTCATATCAAACCCTGCAAATTTTTTTATGTATAAACAGAAAGCCGTGTCGAACACTGCAATTTATGAAAGGGAAAACAAAAAGAAAAGAAAGACATAAGAAAGGAAGAAGAGAGAATGAAAAACAATGAGATTCATTAAGAATTAAGATTAAACAAAAAAAATACATGAGAAAAAAATAGAAGAGAGACGATGAAAGAAGGAAACACAAAGAAATTCATTAGGAATTATATAAGAGGAAACAAAGAAATACATAAACAAATATAGAAGAGAGAAGATGAAAGAAGGAAACACAAAGAAATTCATTAGGAATTATATAAGAGGAAACAAAGAAATACATAAACAAATATAGAAGAGAGAAGATGAAAGATGGAAAAACAAAGAAATTCATTAGGAATGATAAGAGGAAACAAAGAAATACATAAATAAATACAGAAGAGAGAAGATGAAAGAAGGAAAAACAAAGAAATATATTAGGAATTATAAGAGGAAACAAAGAAATACATAAACAAATATAGAAGAGAGAAGATGAAAGAAGGAAAAACAAAGAAATTCATTAGGAATAATAAGAGGAAACAAAGAAATACATAATATAGAAGAGAAAAGATGAAAGAAGGAAAAACAAAGAAATTCATTAGGAATTATAGGGGGAAACAAAGAAATAAACAAAAATAGAAGAGAGAAGATGAAAAAAGAAAAAACAAAGAAATTCATTAAGACTCAAGATTGAACAAAGAAATACATAAGCAAACATAGAAGAGAGAAAACGAAAGAAGGAAAAACAAAGAAATTATAAGAGAAAATCATACAAAGAAAAAAGTAAAACAGCTTGTGAAAGCTTGCCAATCAACCACGTTTGTGACGTTATGCTACTCCCGTCTGTGATCCGCAAGCCGGGTCGAACTCGCCAATTCAATACATGTATAAACGCGATCACAGTTTTCCTCCCATGGGAGCTTGAGGCGGGTTCGACATGAGAGTCGTGTCGAATCTGCGAGCCGGATCAATTTGTAAACACGGTAAAACTTTTGATTCAGTGGTCTAAAAAATAAGCCAGATGCATGAGTAGAAAGAAAAAAAAAAAATCTGCACATACTATGTCCATTTTTGTTACATGACAATATTGCGTTTGATGCCAGGAATTCAAAAAACGAGAATAAGCTTTAAAATCCTTATTAATTAAAATTGGCAACACATTGAGAAGTTCAAAATCATTGTTTGTTTTATCAACATTGGTGATTTTTTCAACTTTTTGACAAGATTACTAACCATGTATATTCTTGTCAAACACATTACACCTTTTTGGCCCTCAAATAATTCCTGTCCTGAAAGGGTTAAATGCTTTAATTAGCACCTTATCATGGCAGCTTGGATAAAGCGCGGGTAATAATATACTTTGTAAAGTGCAGTAGAGTATAATTTGTATAGTAACTGTGCTATACAGTGCATGCCAGAAAAAAACGAAACCCTAAAACAAAGGGTTATTGTGACCACACTATGTGATCTATGACAACAATTATTTATTTTCCATAAACTAGAAGTATTATGCTTTTAAATGATATCTTGATGGCATCCATCTGTACATGCTTTACACAGCAGCAGCATTTTGAAAAATTTAAAACCCTATTAGAAGACTGTTTTTATCTGTTTCTTTCAATAATTTGGGTAAGGATAATACCCTTATAGAATAAAGGATGGTCAATGTTTTGTTGATGTTGGGGATAAATTAAGAAAGGACATGTTTTGCTTTGAAATCAAATGGTACCAGCAATCGAACCAAATTTTCTGCATTTTCTGAACTGAAGTTTCTTTTATGAACAAAATGGATAGAAAGGTGATATTTTTCATAAAAGTAAAGTAAGTGCCACTTTCCGATGCCAGATGGAAATACAAGGTAGAAAGGGCACATAAGGCTGAAAAATATCAAGATTATGGCAATTTCCCACCCCGCTAGGGGCACCTTTTCCATCACATGAAGGGCACTTTTTCATCTTTTGAGGGATATTTATTGATTTTGGAAATTTTGGGGGCATATGCCCCTTCCACCACTGGAAATTAGTATTGACCTGTGTTGTATGGATTTCTCTTTTAATGCATGCCATCACACAAGGGAATTTTACTTATTTCTATTTAGTCATTTTCAGATGTGATACTAACTCCTTCACGGTTTTACCCAAATCTGGCACAACTGAGTTTTTACATATCATTTTCAAAACGCTGCTGCTCTGTAAAGCAGTATAGATGGATGCCATCAAGGTATCATTTACACGCATAATACTTTTAGTTTATGGAAAATATAAAAAATATTGTCATAGAGCACATAATGTGGTCACAATAACCCTTTGTTTTAGGGTTTCATTTTTTCTGGGACGCACTGTATAAATAGACAATATTATTATTATTATTATTGTTATGGTCCATGACATGATGCTCTGATAGACAAGAATACATTTTGTGTTTCTTTGAAAACAATTTAAACCCAAATTTCCCTCGCAATATTTTGTCACATAAAACTTTTTTCCGACCAATTTCATATGATACGGGATCATACCAGATATGTATGATACGGGATCATACCAGATCATACCACAGATCTGGTATGATCCCATATCATACCAGATCTGTGCTATGATACGGGATCATACCAGATCTGGTATGATTCCGTCCAATTTCATATGATAAGGGATCATACCAGATCTATGACCACAGATCTGGTATGATCCCGTATCATACCACAGATCTGGTATGATACAGGATCATACCATATCTGTGGTCATAGAGTTTGGGATCATCATCCTACAATTTTGATCGACAATGTCAAAATTATTTTGCATGATAGAGGGGCATCGTTTAATCAGCACGATGAATGACCATTCATTTAACCTCTCTTTGCTTTCATCAGTAAGGAAAAATGGAATCCCCAATTCCACATATCAATATCTTTTATGTAGGATCGTGAGAGAAGATATTAGTCCATAAAAAAATCAAACTCCTTGATACAAATTTGATACAGGGAATGGCTACTCTACAATCACAAATGGTTCATCAAAGACATTGTGATTGTGGATGAGGCTTCCTTCTTGTTTCATTCTTTGCATTGTCCATAATTACATATAATAATAATAATACAATGTCATATACATCATACAATACTTCTGTAAAAAAATTACTGCTGACATCACTCTTGTCAAATCATTCCTATTCATTAGTGTGACAATATCTGAGTACCATATTGTGGATTATTTTACCTCATTACATTCTCATGTTCAGAGCAACTCTTATTTATATCTTTACAATTTCTATTAACTATGTCCCTCTGTTATCCGTTTCAAATGTATCACATTATTATATTTATGTATGCTATCTGTTGAACTGTAATTATGTTTGGCCCTGCTTGATTTAATTCACTGTACTGGGCCATATATGTTGTATCGTATGTTTCTATTTACGAATCTAATAAAAACTTTATTACATATTACATGTAGGTATCGTAAGATAGAGGATGAATTGATTTTGGATAATTTCCCTTCAAGTGCTTGAAGGTGTCATTTTTTTATTGGGTTCTTAGAACATGAAACAAATGTTATTTTGTCTGTCAAGACCTTCACATAATTCATAGAAATACCAATGTAAACTCTTTGAAAATTGTAATATTTCACTTTCACATGTTGCACATTTTCACATGGATTACATTGTACTTTTCCAAATGGAAATATATTACACATGAATAATGAAGAGCAAGCAACAACTTTTAATAGATGCATATTAAGTAATTATACATGTAGATTTAACTATATTTCGACTCACATCCATTAAGCACTTAATTGATGAATGTTAATTAGTCAATTAAACAGTTACTTTTCGTACACTGAACCTATTGAATACAATTTGATTCAGTTATGTTACACATGTTTCGTGGGATCCAGCCCTATTTTAAGAAATAACATGAAAATTGCACTTTTCACTTTATTGCACATCAATTAACTTCAGAAGCTGCACAAACTGTAGTACCTTAAGGTTTAGATCCTCCAGACAAGCATATGATAATATCACCTTTTGACTATTGCACACAGCCCAAGATAAGTACATGTTAAGATATATACACTGACCAACTACCTAGTATTATGAATAAGAATACATAACTTTTAAATTGCACATTTTGCACAGATATTCAGTACATATAAATTGCACATATTTTCACCAACTACCAACAACTTCAATACTTGTAATACATGTACTAGTAATCACTTTAATCACCTCCAATAAGCACTACATTTAGTATTTACCTCACTGAAGAGTACAGCACTGTTTGCCTGTTAACTTGAGAATTGCAAACATGTATAATATATTTCACACAGACGTATATTGTGCATTATTTCACCAACTATCAACTTTAAAACTACAATTTAAACCTTCATTGTACATCCACTGAGCACTAAATTGACAATTGGTTCAACTATTAAATAGTTACATTTAACCATTCAACATGATTTTATTCAAGCATAGGGTAAACCACATTTTCCACAGACCCAACCCCAAGATGTTTTAGGCCCCATCATCAACAGGTTAATGATGTCATTAAGATGATTTGAATGCATCAATGAAAGTTTGAGAAAACTTTGGTAAAGGATAAGAAAGTGAATTTTGCAGTTCTGGAGATTACTTCAAAGGAAATTAGATTTGTCCGTTCTTCAGCTGTCCTTTTCAAACTTCCACTGACCTATATCATTCTTCTGGTTATACATAAATCATCTTTACATTATGTTGCATTTATGTCTTGCCCACTCCCCAACTTTTAGAGGAAGAAAAGGAAAGTAGATATTCAGACAAGAGGTGATGACTGTTTTGATTTGATTGATCCTATATGATAAATTTGAAGAGAAAAAAGTCTTATCTGACTTTGTACTTCAAGCAAAGTGAAAATAAATTTTGATATTCTAGATTTGACCTTTTTGTACAGTTCATATTCAGAAGTGCACCCAACCCAATTGCAGAACTGGGGACAGGAGCAAGGGGGTACTATCTACACTAAATGGGTACCCATGATCTACTGTTAGGTGTTTTAATGGCTGGTAGTGGAATGGAGCAGGGAGGCAGAGATGCAGGGATGGAAAATGCCCCTCTTACCATTCTTTTCTTCCCATTCTCACATTTTCTGCCTTTGGTGTGTTCCTTACTTGTACATGTAACCTGCCACGTACATGTACATGTTTTCCAATGATTCGATGTAAAATGACACGACCCTCCCCTCTTTTCCTTCCATGTTTTTTTACCCCCTAATCCATATTTCCTTCTGACATTATGTCAATTTCTTTCATCAAATAAAGGTTAACTCTTGTGTAAGTGATCATGGGAGGCAGAACCCCCCCCCCCCCCCCAACCATTGAGAGAAAACATGAAGATAATAAAAAGAAGCAAAACAGGAGGAAGGAAAAAAAAATCATCATGGATATTTTTTTCCTCTGATCCTTCTCTGCCCCTACTTAACAAATTTGGCTATCCTAGAGCCTCCCTGTTTTTGTGGGTTTATTGCTGATTTCCATCCAAAATCATGAATATTATCAGATCTACCAAGTCTCGCACATTAGGCGTGACAGTCACACATCAGGGCTAGTCATGCCCCAAAATCTCTTTCTCATGCACGTCTGGCCTCACAGCCCATTTCCATATATTATACATATAATGCGCGGCAAGTGCACAATTCCTTGCCTACCTGGCGCTGATGCGCAGAAAATCTCACGCATTGCTGCACGCATTGCTGGTCTTTGACCTTGGTGTCTCTGTATTATTATATACATCAATTTGACTTTGGTTGTCATCGGAATTTTCAGATGCCAATGACATTTTAGCAAGAGCTTCCTGGCATTTCTGATTTGAGGTTTTGTTGCTAATCAGGACTGTAACGCAACTTGAAAGGCATTTGTTTTCTTTGACCCTGCAGAAACACAGTACTGCTAAAATGATACATGCACCAAAGAATAAATATCTCCAAGACACTGAACATCTGTATTGAGAGCTTTTCTTTTTCTCAGTACTTGGAGTCGTTTGCATTGTTTCTGCTTCTAAATTTGAAGCAGTGGTCACTCTTTCACTTCCTTTTGTAGGTTGTTGGGCCAAAGTTTGTAGAGAACAAGGGTTTTTAATATTGGTTATGGTAATATTTCGAATAGGATCCCATCTATAATCCTGACAATCACAAATAGGTTTTGTTTGGTCTATCGTAGATGAACAACATATTACAGAATGATTTGCAAGTCTTGCCAGCATTGTCTGACTTAAAGTTCCTCTATTTTCATTTGGCAAAGTCAATGGTGGTAACCTCATATCGTATTGATAACATACAATTTGCCCTGGCAGAGTCCCAACTTGTGCTGAACAATCCAGTGCGATCCATTCCCTTTCAATATAAATAGTACTTAATTGACAAGATGCTTTGCCAGGAGGATAGTCAACACGTAAACCTATTCGTGGGTAGTCTGGTAGCATGTGCCCATCCTTGTATGCTGTGAGGATATATGTACCCTGATCATCTCGTGAAACGGGATTGATTGTTAGATTGCAAGAAAATTGGTCATTGTCACTCCCGCTATTATTTATAAGTTTATACCTTGGAGGCAAAGACAAAATTAATGGATTGGCTGAGCTGTAAAAGGGTGCCTTGTATCCATGTTGTAATGTAACTTTTGTACTGTCACAAGGATATGAGAAATTCAGGTTTACCGCTTCCCCCTCTTTGACATTCAGTATTGTACAGACACCTTTTCTACTGGATGAAATAAAGATAAGGACAATAATTATGCTGGGATTCATGTTTAAATGAGCTGTAACTTTATGCAACTTGTACAGAGCAAGCTACATGTAGGACTTGGATATAGGGTTAACAAACAAGCACGGAGCTACAGATTTCAATAGTTTCGAACGTCGCTCCAGCTACTTAATGAGCTAATAGCAAATCTCTCTGTACTTTAATTTGCTTCTGCTGTTGAGAATTCAAAGTTATTTTGTCTCTTGTCTCTTTTATATACTAAACATTCATATCTTTCTTTTTAGCATTTAAATCTGTCTCTTATACAATTATTTTTTATTAACAATTGACGAATGAAATGATAAAAATAAATACCACCCCCTGGACAATTTTCCCTCCAGACAATCACCCGCTTACATGTACATACAAGTACATATACTTATGTATGAGGCCCGTAACCAGCCCACCTAGGACAATTACTGCCAGGGCAGTGTTACAGCCAGGACATTTACTACCATAATTACCCTCCAGATGCCAGTGACCTACATTCATAGACCCTTTAGTTTTCCCATTAGTGCATGCTTTTGGTTGTCACAATGGTTGGTTGTTTGGGTGATACAGTGTCTTTGGATGGTAATTCTACAACTGAGTCGTTTTTACAGATGGTTGATTGTTTTAATGGATTGTATAATTGTCCGGTTGGGCGGTTGTCCGATTGTGCGGTTGTCCTAGTAGGATGACTGTCTGAGGAGTACTTGCCTAGGAGGTAGTCCTAGATTTGCCTGGTCACTGTGATCAATCCATTTACTTAACAACCATCATTGAAATGTTCAGGTTACCTTAATTGCTGGAATAGCATTTCAGATACAAATAATTTGTAATGACTTTCTTGAGCTTCAGAAAGAATATGTACTGGTACATTTTGATGATCATTACAATCATAAAACATATATGTGCAAATAGTTAAATCTTGTATCCTTAGAAGAATACACTTCTGCTGATTACAAATGATCTTGGATGATTTCTACTGCTGAGCTATCTGTACATTTAGGCTGACCAACTCTTGATGTCCATTTTAAATATTACATTCACAGGAAGATCGACAGATCAACAGCTAAACGTACAGTGACATGTAACATGAAGTTTTCCTTTGACGACAGCTAATCGTAAAGTGACATGTAACATGAAGTTTTCCTTTGATGCATGTAAATACCAATTATTATTAGATGAATTGTTGCCTCTTGAGCAAATCTGCTCTTTAACATGTTTATTGTTTCATGAATATTGGAGTATCTCATCACATTCCAGTTTGTTTAATGGATTATTTATCAGACTGCCAAGAAAGCATGTGTATGCTTGTACGTAAGAAACCAAGGGACAGACGCTTTAATTCCTCTCTGTGGGACTTGGTAACAAAGATTGATGCCTTACCAAAGGGCATTAGCACATCCACTTGGTTTTGGTCCTGGGTCCTCCCAGTTAAGAGATCACTGCTCTTCCACTGGAGTCATCACGTCTTAAGAAAATAAAGAACAGAAAATTCAAGAATCATCTACTTTGATTGGCATTCATTCCTGCATTGCTTGTATTCCAGTGTTACATGAATGTTGAGTGCTATTCCAAGTTAGCACTAGAAAAATATAGCAAAGACCTTAATCCTATATTTTGGGGTTTGCCTGTTTATCTCCTTATTATTGATGAAAACTTTCTAATTAAAAGAAATATTTGTCATTCCTCATAGAGAAGAAAAATAATGTAGTTCCAAATCTGATGCATCATCAATTCATGTTTTATGTTTTACATGTACATGTATGTATCTCATCACTTTTTCCAACATATGGCCAATGACAGATTCTAAAAGAGATTACAATAATAATAAAATACTAACTAGAAATTTAATTCGTCACTGAAGACGAATTAGGTGGTCTGTCCCTGTGGCAAATTGCTTTGTCAGATGTGATAATATTTCTGCAAGATAATGTGGAGAACTATTTTGTACATATTATTAGATGCTACTGTGATCAAGTGATCAAGGTTAATGATCTTTACTCTGTTTATTTTTAAAAGCCAATGTTCACCTCTTGTAACCTTAGTTCCACCTGTACTAGCCTTTCAGAATTGCTCTTATTAACATTCCATCCTCTTGCTTTTGTTATCATCATTCCTCCTTCATTGCTTTACATTCTCAAGTTGATCCTTTTCTTTGTTATAGAATTCCTGCAAACTCTGCTTCACCTCATTTGTTAATTGGTTGATTTTGTAATGAATATTAAGTAATTTCACTTGTTGATTGGTTGATTTTATAATGAATGATGAATAATAAATCAGGGCTGGGCCACACCCAGTGCAGAGGAGAATAAGATTTCAAGAGAGTAACAGCTCAACCTGTACTTGTCCTGTCTTGGAGTTAGAACCCATGCAGCAATATTGAGCCCCTACAACTGGTAGCAGCGGTGCTCCACCTCTACAGACAAGTTTTGCAGAATTAAGTGTTTTACAGGCAGAAATTGGGAATCTCCCTTCTTCTTGTGAATCTCCCTTCTTCTTGACCAGCTTGGTAAGCATTAAAGTTAATTCTCCCTTCATCTTTGTGAGTGAGTAATTACTGTCATCTAGCTGCAAGCACCATTCAAGTATCCTGTTTAACTTCAGTCAACACCCTTCTTCAATCTACATGATTTGGCGTGTTCATCTTGGCTGATTTTTTGTTCTTTTAAGCACTTGATACAACAATTTTCAATATTTACCTATTGCTTGTCTTCGAAGTTGATGTCATCCTTCTTCAGTTTGTAGTCAGTGATACATTGCTTCTTACTAGAAGGCAGCAACACCCTACTTCGTTTTTCCAATAAATTGTACTATTAACAATCTTCAAGGTTATAGTGACAACTTACCTCATTTTTCAAGAAATCTTGTTAATTCTCCCTACATCTTGAGATGTTTAAAACTGCATCAACCTACTGTTAATGTTGTGAATTCTGCAATCAGTTTATAGCAGTCAGGAACATTTCACTAAGCTCATTTGCAATGAGTACTTTCAGAATGGACTTACCTGAGATTTTCTCCGGTGAAGAGGGTAAAGATTTTCACCAGTGGATAAAACGTTTCGAACTCGCAACAGAATTTATTCCTGCTGCCTCTGAACAAAGACACATTCTCTTACCAGCACGACTATCTGGACCAGCTTTCATCATTTGGGAAGGTCTCTCGGAATCAGACAAGAAAGACTTTGCTAAAATCAAAGAAAAACTTTCCCAAGTCTTCGGTAGAACACAGTACATACAGACCTTTAGATCCTGCATTACAGCACGAAAGCGGCTACCAAACGAGCCACTGGAGGTTTATGCATCAGCCATCATTACTATGGTTGGAGAAGCTTTCCCCAAATATGATGCGGAAGCCAAGGATGGTGAATCATTCAGAAGATTCCTCGCAGGAGTCGACCAGAAGTTACAAGTAAAGATACACGAAATGGGTGGAACCACTCTATCCGAAGCACTGAATATTGCCCTTCGAGTGGAAAGAGCAAGTGAACAGCTCGCTCCTACAACAAGCGCCACTGTAGCGTCAACTGAAACTAAGCAAGATGTGGTTTACTTCCAGCTACTCAAACGATTGGATGAGTTGGAAAGGAAATTTGATAAACTGAACTTCACACAAGATCAAGGCAAGGCAGGGGACGAGCAGTCGAGACACCCAAGGAGATTCTCCAACACGAGAGACAACCGCCCTCGTTCACCCAGCCCTCACTCAAGATATTCTCGACACTATGACCACAGGCAATCTGATAGACAAAGTACGAGCAGGTATAGATCACCAAGCCCTCAACCAAGATATACCTCAAAAGATGACTACAGGCATGGCCAAAACTATCGCTCATCTAGCCCTCAAGCTGGATACCCACCTCATCACAGACAGGGTCAACCCTCTCGATCTCCTAGTCCACGACCCGAATATCGTCGCAGATCTCCAAGTCCACAGCAAACCCATCTCTATCAACATCATCGCCAGATGAACATTTTCAGAATAGGTACTCACATGGGTATAGAGAGGCAAGTGACGAATTTGACAACCAGCCATACTCCCAGCCAAGGAGAGGCGACAGGCAGCACCAAGAGTATACTCTCCCTAGTCGTCATGTCCACTTTGCTGACAACAGGCCGGAAAACTTCCGCTAGTTGGTGACGGGGGCCAGTCATCAGCTGCCTCTACAGCGGCCCACATTAACAGACAACACGATCCATCCAGTGAACAAAGACCACCCTACATCCCTGTTATCTTGGAAAATACGTATGTATTGGCCTATGTAGACTCAGGATCTTATACATCGCTCATTAGCAGTGACTTTTGGGAATCTATCCCAAAACAACAGAGAAGTCCTCTCATCAAGACAGCCATAGCAGCCACGTCAGTTACAAGAGACTCCATAGACATTCTTGGTACAGTTGATGCAACCTTACATCTGGGGAACACCACCAGACAACATACATTCATGGTTGCCAGAAATATCACCTACCAAACCATAATCGGATGGGACTTCTTTTGGAAGAATGATGCTTCAGTCTCTACGACAACCTTCAGCATGCCAGGAGTGAATATACCTCTTGTGAGCAAGCATCAATACCAAACCCCCTTGAAGTGCAACGTAGCTCTAGTGGGAAAAGTAGTCATTCCTCCCTCATGCGAGACACATGTACAAGGTAGATTGTTGTCTACGCAAGCTGACATCATACCCACCAATTATGATGGTATCTTCGAACCTGAACTTCAACAGCACCTCAATGTTGTTAGTGCTAGATCTCTCTCTAGACCACAGGATGGCCTCATCCTCATTCGACTCATCAACCCTTCACCAGAAGCGGTAGATATACCAGCTGAAACCAATCTTGGCCAGTTTTACTCTATGACAGGCAATTCAGAAGAAGAGTATGAGGTAATGGATAGTATTGTTGCAAGCACGCAGAAACACAACTCATCACTCAAAGTATCATCTATGCTTCCTTCTTCAGATATGACTCAGAGTCAACGAGAGAAAGCGGAACAACTACTTTCGATCTACGATGATGTCTTCAGTTCGTCATCTGATGACATTGGCCAGACAAACTCAGCCTACCATCATATTGACACAACGACGGATGTCCCTATCCGTAAACGAGCATACCGCACCTCGCCAGCTATGCGATTGGAAATCCAGTCACAAGTTGATGATCTACTACGGAGAGGAATTATTGAAGAAAGTTATAGCCCCTGGGCGAGCCCAATCGTGATGGTTAAGAAGAAAGACAAGACGTTCCGATTCTGTGTAGATTACCGTGCCTTAAATGCTGTGACTGTCAGAGACTCACATCCAATTCCAAGGCAAGACGACTCCATTGATGCACTATCGTCCTCCACCTACTTCTCCGTTATGGACCTATCGAGCGGTTACTGGCAGATCCCACTCAATCCTGAGGACAAAGAAAAGACGGCGTTCACCACAGGAACAGGGCTATATCACTTCAATGTAATGCCCTTTGGCCTAGTAAATGCCCCAATGACGTTCCAACGCCTCATGGAAGCAGTACTACATGGCCTCCATTGGTCCACTTGCTTAATCTACCTAGACGACTGCATTGTACTAGGAAAGGACTTTGATGACCATCTACACAACCTCAAGGATGTCCTTCAACGCTTCAGAGAAGCCGGTCTCAAACTCAAGCCATCCAAATGCCAGTTCTTTCAAAAGGAAGTTACCTACCTGGGCTATGTCATCAATGCAGATGGTGTACTTCCTGATCCCAACAACATCAACAAAGTAGCATCCTGGCCGAGACCACAAAACCCAACCAATGTCAGATCCTTCCTTGGACTTGCATCCTTCTATCGTCGTTTCATCAAAGACTTCTCAAAGACTGCATCTCCATTGACCAATCTCACCCACAAGGGAATGAAGTTCAACTGGACAGAAAAGTGCGAGGCCTCCTTCAACACACTAAAAAGGGCACTTACCAATCCACCCTTACTGGCTTACCCAGATTTCTCAGTCAAGTTCAACCTATCAACAGACGCCTCTCTTACTGCCATAGGTGCCGTCCTCTCCCAAGTACAGAAAGGAAAAGAGAGAGTAGTTGCCTACTTCAGTCAAATGCTCAGCACCGCCCAACAGAAATGGTCAACGTATGACAGAGAGTTATGGGCTATTATTGCATCTGTTCGCCACTTCAGACACTACATACGAGGTCAAGAGTTTACCATCTTCACTGACCACCAACCAATCCTTGGTTACAACAAAGTATCAATTCAGGACGATGTTTCTGGACGACGAGCTCGATGGATCATTGAACTCAATGCTCACACGTTCCACATCAGACATCGGAAAGGCCATCAGAACAGTCATGCAGATGCTCTATCGCGCCTACCTTCAACCTCTGAACAGACTGTTAACCAGATAGATGTACGAGGAAACAACTCTGCACCCACTGAAGCTAACACCCCAAGAGAGTGCAATATGGTGCAAACTCGTTCTGCATCCAGTCGAGCCATGAGAGAAAACCATACCATAGACCAGTCCAAGTCGGTGCCACCCAGACCTCAAGTCCCAGATCCACCCGACAACTTCAGTCTTTCGGGACAAGATGTTGACTTACGCAGACTTCAACAACAAGATGATGATATACAGATAGTAGTCAAATACTTGACTGATGCGTATCGACCAACAGCAAGAGAAATCCGCAGAGAATCTCCCCGCATGAGACGATACCTATGGGACTACCATCGTCTGATCATCTCCAATGGCATCCTCTACCGCCGGATACAAAATAACCTTGGCGAAGTCACGTTACAAGCTGTAGTACCTCAGTCCATGGTCCCAATGGTCCTGAACCAACTACATGGAGACTCAGCTGCAGGACACTTCGGCACCAAGAGAACGTTTCAAAGAGCCAAATCTACTTGTTTTTGGCCATTTATGCACAGAGACATTCTAAACTATTGCCAAACTTGTGCAGCATGTGAGGCGATTCGATTGCCAAATCCCAAGTACCAGGCCCCACTACACAACATCACCACTGATCATCCTCTTCAAAAGGTATTTGCAGATATAGCAGAGCTACCTACTTCTAGAAAAGGCTTCCACTATATCCTAGTCGTCATTGATCATTTCAGCAAGTACACCAACATCTACGCAATGAAAGATCAAACGGCGCAGACCATAGCAAAACACCTCTTCGAGGACTACATTAAAGAACACGGAGTACCTGAAACCCTCCATACCGACCAAGGAAGACAGTTTGAATCCAGACTGGTACAAGACTTATGCAGAAAACTTGGCATTAGAAAGACAAGATCCTCTCCCTACCACCCTCAGGGAGCTGGCTTAGTGGAAAGAGCCAACAGAGTAATCAAGGACCAGCTAGCCAAATATCTTGCTGACAAAGGAGGTGAATGGGATTCCCATATATCCCAAGTTCAACTTGCCTATAACACTAGCGTGCATTCAAGTACTGGACTGACACCATATTACATTCTACATGGTAGAGAAGCCAGAGTACCACTGAATGTAACCTGTCCTGTTCCTCCTCCATCATACTCATCACCACAAGAGTATGTAACTAGTCTTCAGAGCCGCTTGAAGAGAGCATTTACACATGCCCAACAACAAACGTCGCAAGCTCAACAAATTCAGAAAGATGACTACAACCAGAAAATGCGACTCACCACGTACAGTATTGGAGATCTAGTATGGCTCCATGATCCTGTTAATCTCCGAAACAAGCTAGAACCAAACTGGAGAGGACCTTTTGAAGTAATATCTTCCTCAAAAGATGGACTCAACTACAAGATATCAGATATCCATGATGAGAAGACTATAAAAGTTGTGCACCACAACAGATTGAAAATCTTTCGATCAAGAAGTTCACTCCAACGAAGACAGTCTTCCACCCAACCTACATCAGATGAGACTCCATCTTCTCCACTACCAGTTGCTAAACCACAAGAGACGTTCAGTATAGAATGGTCCCTTCCCGAGGAAGAAGCAACTACACCACATGTTGTGTCTGACCAATCCCCCACACGTCAGAGACCAGATCAACTACAACCAGACCAACAGCCGAGACCAGGCCAATCCTCTCTTCATCCTGGACCTGATGAAACCGTCCTACGTCAAAGGCAAGGTGAATTTGACCTACCATCAAGGTCAAACCAACCGAGCCAACTGCAGAGACCAAACCCCAACACTCTTCATCACCAGCCAGACCAATCCAGGCCACATCATGACGAATTTGACCAATCATCATGGTCAAACCAGTCTGACCCACTGCAAAGACCAGGCCAGTCTACTAGAGGTGATCCTGATCTATTCCCACAATCACACTCGTCATACCCGGTGCAGAGGCAAACTCACACTACCCATAATCAGAGGTCAGAACAGTCCTTGCCTGACAACTTTGAGCAACCCTCAAGCTCAAAGCACGATGATCCACAACGAGGCTCAGATGAAACTACTCCGCCACAGATGCCTACATCATCTGAACACCAACCAACGTCTAGGGAAACATCACGCCCGGTGATGCCAGACCTGTCCAACACACGCCAGGTTCCTCCTCCTCCATTTCGAGCATCATCCCAGACTAGAGCAGAACAACCCAATAATCCAGACGGTTCGCAACAATCAACAGGCTACAAAACGCGTTCAGGACGTGCTATTGTCAAACCACCAAGATTTGATGGATTTCAGATGTGAATAAATGTTTATTCCAATTAATGTAAATGATTCTTGCAATATTTGAAAACTGGATGAACAAATTAGCGCGAGGATCACTAATGGATAGACTTGTTAGAATTATTAGTGAAGTGCAAGAGAATCAACATGATGGACAGCTCTAACAGTCGACTTTAATTTGTCTGGAACAACAGAGCAGAGAAATAATGAAATTGTGTGAAACACCATATTCATGTTTGAAAAATGGAACAATATGCGACATGGACGTCGACTCGTCAGAATTGAATTATGATCACTGTTATAAGCAAGATTAGTGAAAAGGACATGGATTCGAAAGCGAAACTATAGTATATGGATGCTTATCATTATGAGTGAAATGGACACTTTAATGCATTTGTGATGTATTACATGTTTGTAGTAATTTCGTGAAATAATATTATTCTGATTTATTGATACATGTATTTTTGGTATAATTGATATTTGATATTTACAGATACCACCAAATTACAACAACAAAAAAAACAAAAAAACAAAAAAAAAAAACAAAAAAAAAGAGAGAAATTAATTTTCACATTGGATAATTTCTAAGATTTATATTTCAATAGTGATTCGATAGTGATTCATTTTTAAACTTTGATATCCCGACAGTTATGAGAAATTTATTCTAGTCTTTGAATGCAAATGTGTGCCTATTTTGTCATAAAAATTTGTTTCGTCATAAAATATAGTTTATTGCAATGATGTTATAGTACCATCTACATGATTATGACAAACTGATTAGGATTGAATTGATCGTTCAAATGTTGCTTATTTATATTGCATGGAATACAAATATTAGAAGTCAGTATTTTTTTTTCTCAGGATATTAAATTTACACTTATGTATGATAGAACTTTTGACAAAAGAAAATTGAGGACTATATAGTCATGACATGTAGTTGACAAGTAGAAAAAAAAAAGAAGTCAATTTTGATATTTGAATGTGAGATAGCAGTACCAGTTTGCACACCTTGAAGTTAACTGCTTCTACATAATTAGTATATGTGTGAAATTTTGAGATATTTCAATGGATATGATATGTTTAGGAGATACTTTGAGATATTTTGATTGATATGATAACATGGTATAGACATAAACTGTATACTGACAATTGTCACAAACGTTATTTTCCAGTTACATACGAAAATGGAAACTGCATTTTTGTGAGGTTTAAAAAAAAAAAAGTATTTTTATTTCAGATATCTTTGGTGAATTTAGATAAATTTTTCTTCATTCATGATAGTTGCTCATTGAAAAGTATAAATTGGTAATTGATGCAATATTCGTATTATAGCTTGAATTTGTTTCAATGTTTGATGACTTAAATGTATATATATACATGTGTAGGATCGTTATATAATTTTACAAAATGTGAAATCCAATTCTTCTTGAAAGGCTAATTACGTTCTGTATGCACCTTAGAGATGGAATTTTTATATTATCGTCTGAAAAAAAGAAAAATGTTTTGCAAGCGTAAATCTTTCATGAAATTTGAACTTTATAGTGAAGTGCAAAAATCCGTTTTATTGTTTACATGTATTTTGTCCAATAGACCTGATAAAAAACATTTCTTTTGTTTTTAAAAAAAAAGAAGAAGAAGGAATTTCATGTCTTATCAAATGAAAATAGTTTATTTACCAAACATTCTATTGGAATAGTACTTGTCATATGAAAGTGATTTACAGATTTGAAAATGTTATGTAGTTAAGATTTTTTTTTTCCACATGTCATGAACAGTTCTTGTTAATTTTGTCTTGAGATTCTAAAATGAGGACATTTTAGTTCGGGGAAAGAATATTATGTGGAGAACTATTTTGTACATATTATTAGATGCTACTGTGATCAAGTGATCAAGGTTAATGATCTTTACTCTGTTTATTTTTAAAAGCCAATGTTCACCTCTTGTAACCTTAGTTCCACCTGTACTAGCCTTTCAGAATTGCTCTTATTAACATTCCATCCTCTTGCTTTTGTTATCATCATTCCTCCTTCATTGCTTTACATTCTCAAGTTGATCCTTTTCTTTGTTATAGAATTCCTGCAAACTCTGCTTCACCTCATTTGTTAATTGGTTGATTTTGTAATGAATATTAAGTAATTTCACTTGTTGATTGGTTGATTTTATAATGAATGATGAATAATAAATCAGGGCTGGGCCACACCCAGTGCAGAGGAGAATAAGATTTCAAGAGAGTAACAGCTCAACCTGTACTTGTCCTGTCTTGGAGTTAGAACCCATGCAGCAATATTGAGCCCCTACAATAATAATGATGATGATGTTGACGAAAATGATGATAAGATGGTCATATAAGTGATAACAATGACGATAATGATATATTGATAATGATGATCATAATGACAACAATAATGATATTGCAGGACATGTGGGAGATTATCCCCTTAGCTTTAAAGGGCAATCCAACCTTGGTAATAAGATGATTTGTGTGAAAGCAGAAAAATAAGAAAAACAGGATGGTGAAAGTTTGAAAGAAATCGGACAAGGACTAAGAAAGATATGGATGTTTGAAAAATGAGATCACTACATCTATGCGAATCTCAAATTGGCAATTTGGTGAGTCAATAGTGACATTTTTGTGGACAACTCTCCCATTTGTCGTACACAAAAATATCATTAATTTGCGGTTTTCTTCGAGGCGCTTTTACCCTCGGGGCAGTACTCAAAATATATTGGAGATAGCATATTGTTATAGGTCCTCATGAATGAAAAGATCCTACTGAGTAATGCATTTTGAAAAAAATGACATTTTAGTCATTTTGTGTGTTGGAGCAAATGAGGGAGTTGTCCACAGCTACATCACAGTGACATTACCTATTCGGCCAATTTGAAATTCCCATAAGCATAGTGATTACAACTTTCAAAAATTCATAACTTTCTTATTGCTTGTCCGATTTCGTTCAAACTTTCACCAATCTGCTTCTCTGATTTTTCCTCTTTCTTTCAAAGCAACTTGCTACTAAGGTTGGATTTCCCTTTAATACATGACAGGGAACGAGATTGTACACAAACTACTCTACACTACTTTCCAATAGACATAACATGCAAAATTAGGCAGTTTATTACATTGTTTGTGATGGTATATGTTATAATAGTCGAAGAAGATGGTAAAATGAAAGGCAAAAAAAAAAAAAAAAGTGAAAAAAAAAAATGGTCCCACCGGGAATCGATCCGGGGTCGCCGGAATGGGAGGCAAATGCTTTACCAATGGACCAAAGTATTTCCAATAGAGATAACACGTAAACGAAATACGGGATTCTGAAATCACATTTTGTAGTCTAAAAATGGGCATGATCCCGACATCTGATCAAAAATTAGAGGGCACAATTGTGAAAGCTTATAGTCTCAGCTATAACATACCAAAATTTGGAAGAAAACCGAGCAGAAATAACAGAGATACTGCTCAAAGAAGACGGGAATGTAAAATCAAGATTCGAGAAAAAGTCATGTCCCATAGAGAATACACGCAAAATGTGAAAAATTGACATGCCTCCTTTAATCGCAAAAATACACCGTAATCCCTTTGTCAAAATGAAATATCGTGGCAACTGATCTTGTAGAGAATTGTCTCAGCTACAACATAGCAAAATTTGGGCGACAAATGACCAATATTAAAGGAGTTACGGTCAAATTTGCATAAATTTGATGACGTCATTTTTTCAAAATCGAATTTTTGAGTTCATATGCAAATATGACAACGTTTCGATCGATTGACTCCCAAATTTTTTTCATGAATTGCAATCTACAACTCATAGGCTTTCAGAAAATGTAAAAAAAATGGGGGGTCTCCAGGCTTCCTGACGAGCTATGGCGGATTGAAGACAGGCATGTTTTTACCACTTTTTACATTATTTTGCCCATTGACGCGCGCACGAATTTTAAAGTTTGACGCGCGCGTGTGGCATTATGAAAGGTCAAGAATGACTGTAAATAGTTGGAAATTGTCAAGAATAGTGTCAGGAATACAAACCATGCGAAAAAACAGCATTTTTACGTTCTGTACATGCTGCGCACGCGCATAACGCGCGCACAGACGCCCTCGCACAGAAAATTTTGAAATACTTAGAATGGCCTGAAACGTGTGCAAAACAAATTTTAGACGATTTGGAGCATTTTTAAATTTTGCGCGCGTACGCGCGCGCTTAATGAAATGACCTTGACTCTAATGACCTTGACCTTGATCATGCCAAATATGAATGAGAAATGACCTTCCGTTGTGAAGATATGACCAAAAATTCATTTTCAATTTCCATTTCAAAATGGCGCCTGGATGACGTCACGATGATCCCATGACCTTGAAAAAGCTACAGGAACTTGATCTCATAGGGCCTGATAACTGACGAAAATTTGATGAAAATTGACCCAGTCGATTTTGCGTAATCGTGTACACAAAAAAGTGTACGGAAGGAATAAAAATAAATAAATAAATAATGAAAGAAAATTCTGACGAAATTAAGAGGTGATCTGTCGATTACGACAGACCACCTAAATATATATCATGTATGTACATATATGTAGTTACCAGTAATCTTGACTTCTGCTAATGAAAGGAAAATTAGTTTTCAGAAATTCAAAAGGAGCTTACCGTTACTCTGAATGTTCAAGGCTACCTGTGATCTGCAAAATGATTTAGGTAGAAAATGTATATTTAGTAGAGTAACTAGGAAAAGAAATTAGGGAAATTGAGGGAATTTTTCCAATTTGAATGGCACTTTACTGTCATTTTGATTTCCAGTACTCACATGTAGAATGTAAAATGACCAGGGCATATTATGAGACATGGTACTTTAAAGGTCAATCACAAAGGCACATATACTTGTAAGTATATTTATAACTAGGCCTATTTAGAACTAACCTAAAATTATTTTGTAAAAACCTGATTTACACATCACCCCTTTAAAGATCTGCAAACTATGTTCATGCATTGCACAAGTGTATGTGCATCCACCCAATGAGACAACAGATTTTTGTCTGCATGTACCATCCCTGTTGGGTATCTGTCACAAATATTCTATATAAAAAAATTAGTATGAGAGACTGATTATCTGAAATATAAATTTTTCTTTTCAGAATTTGTTATGACCTTTCTCTGGTTCAGGTTTTTACACAGTTAGAATGTGTAAATGATAAAAGTGAGCTTACCAATATCAGCACAAAATCCAGTTGTTAGGATGTAACGTTAACTCTTTGCCCTGTGCATTATGAAACCCATGGCTGCTGGATTATTTCAAAGGCTATATGTTTTGTATGTGATTTCTGTCGACGATCGTCGACAGAAGCGAGAATCCGGAAGTGACAGAAGTTGACAATAGCGGGCTATGAGTTAATAGTGTAGTTTCATTTGGATGCTCGAATGTTCTTGAAAAAAGGCATCCACATACATACTGTGCACACAAATGAGTCATTTCTTCTATGCCCCCCCCCCCCCCCCCCCCCGGGGCGATATTTTTTTTGGAGGATGGGAAAGTCACTAGAGGAAAATTGATGCTCCTGATTGGCTTATAAACTCTTGATATAGGTATGACTCAGTCGTTTTGTTAATATGCAGAGTATAGTGAGTCAAGCACATGCACAGTATACAGCTGTACAATGTATATGTACGGTTACATGTGCCTAGGTTCTATTTCAGTTGTACCATCTACTGATCTGCCTTGGATGTGAACACATTTTTTTACAACAAACTACAAATGCCAATGGCATATTGAATGTGAAGGCATAGGTCTGTACTCATGACATTGGCCCCACATACCACAACCTACACCCTAACGTTGATGCTAAATCCTGCAGTCAGATTTCAGTAAGCTCGAGTTTTGGCAGGCTTATCCTAGTACTGCATGCGCACGGATGCTACGTACAGGTAATACAGGTACATGCTGGCTGATGATAATAAGTATAAGGCCCTTACAACTTTAGATCTACTGTAGCCTATAACTCATACAAGTATTGCAACGTTAGCCTGGAGTTAAGCAGCGCTTGTACTAAGCCTTGCCCACACAGTACAATTTCATTTTTAAAAATGTAAACATTGTCAGTGAATTCTTACTTTTAAGGTTAAGGGATCTGTCTACTGCCACATTCGAAATTCATGTTGCCTCATCAGGTATAGGTTGCATTCATGAGAACATTTTTCGGCCCAGAATCACGGTTTTGAAATACGTTTAGTTTAAAACACGGTTGCATTCATGTAATTTTTGGTCGGTTGTAAAAATAAACTTGTTTGAGATCGCCAAACTGAAACGCAGAAAAAGGTGTGTTTTGTAATACGTTTCCGCCAGAATCACGGTCGCTGAAATTGCATGAACGCAACGGAGATCTCAATCATGAATCTGTGTCATCGTTAGAGTAATAGAATAGATGAGAGAAGGAGAACTACATGTATAAAGGAAAGACAGAAAGAGAAGATGAAAGAAAGATCAAAACAAAGAATGAAATAAGGAAAGATGAAAAGAAAGGTAAAACATGATAAGAAAATAAAAACAAAGAAAGAAAATGAGGGATAGATAGAAAGAGAAGGAAAGATGAATATTAAAAAGATAAATAGATCTAGGAAAGGATAGATGAAAAGATAAAAAGAAGGAAAGAATAAAAACAAACCAGAAACAGGAAGGATGATATACTGGATAAAAACAAAGAATAACTAAAGGACAGAAAGAAAGAGAAGATGATAGAGAGCTTGAAAAAGAATATAAGGAAAGACAGAAAGAGAATATAAAAAAGATCAAAACAAAAAAGAACACAAGAAAGACAGAAAGAGTAGAAATATCAAAATAAAGAAAAATATATGGAAAGATAGAAAGAAAAAGCATGATAGAAGAATAAAGACAAATAACATGAGGAAAGACAGGAAGAGAAGATGAAAGAAAGATAAAAAATAACATAAGAAAAGATAGGAAAAGAAGCGTAAGAAAGAAAATAATGAGATAATTAAGAAAGATAGAAGAAAGGAAAAAAGGATAGAATATAAAACAGAAGAGAAGATAGCTAGATGAACAAAGAATGACACTAGGAACGATCGAAAGAGAAGATAGGAAGATAGATAAAGAAAAACGAAGTTAATGACAGAAGAAAAGATGCAGAGGGAAAACACGGGAAAAGTGCACGCTAAAATTTAAGTTGCGCCAAGGCGGAGATTCATTTGAGCCAGAATCAGCGTTAAACCGTGTTTTAAAACAGCATTTTGTATTGTGGTCCATGTTTGTGATTCTAGCTTCAAACATTGCTTTAACGCACCCTTAGATGGATATGTTCGATATTTTAATCTGGAAAGTAGTTTGCCTGCTGCATGTACACTGGATGCATGTTGGGTATACGGTGTACATCGTGTAGCTGTATTGTGCTGCAGCTTGACACACTATACTCTGCATTTTAACAAAACGACTGAATCGCACCTTTCTCAGGAGTTTATTAGCCAATCAGGAGCGTCGATTTTCCTCTAGTGACTTTCCCATCCTCCAAAAAAAATATCGTCCCCCTGTCTCGCAGACTGAAGTGGTACCCATGCTTGTCTGATTGTCTGATTGATGTGTGCATGGAGGGAGATGCGGCTGCATACATGAGCAAAATTTATAATGAATGTTGAAGATCAATATCCTTTTCATACTGAGGTCCTGGCTGGTGACTGGTGGCAGACAAAAGCTACCCGAGTAGAGGTAGAACACAGGCAATATATATAAGGAAATATAGAAAGAGAAGAAGGGAGAGGAAGAAACAAAGAAATACATAAGGAAAATAGAGAGAAAGTAATTCAGAAATACATAAGGAAAGAAAGAAAGAAAGATGACAAAAGGGGAAAAAATGCATATGGAAAGAAAAGAAGATGAGAGAAGGAAAAACAAAGAAATAATCAAAGGATGAAAAGAAGAGAGATCAAAAAAAGGAAATACATAAGGAAAGAAAATAAAAAAAATAGAGAAAAAATAGATAAGGAAATTAAAGAATTTGTAGGAGGAAAAACAACGAAATACATAACAGAAAGAAAAGAAGATGAAAGAATGAAAAACATTTTGTCATAACTGTGTTACTCTTATTAATTCTATCGTTATTATTGCAATGTCGTCCTACGACATTGCCTTGTTTTCGTTCACGTTCTGCATAAAAAAAAAATTCTTTTTCTTCTTCTTCTTCTTCCACCCAATTCCTATTTGTTTTGCACGTAGTGCTTGTCGTCACTGTTTAGGTACTTTCCTGATGTCCATTTCCTTTCAAATTTCATATGCATGTTCCTTGCCATTTCATCTTGATCACTGAACTCTTCATTTTTCGAAATCACTCATGCATGACCATCCAGGCGCCATTTTGTCCATTTTCATGCCATTTTCATGCCATTTTCATGCCATTCGTTCTCCTGGCCTATCTCCACTATCCTACCTCCTACAGACTTCTAACAAATTCCTCTAGATCGTCCAAGAGTTGCTCTTTACAGAACCATAACAATATTATACAAAAAATTCCATCTTCATACTCTAAATTTAAGTCCGAAATCGGCCATGTGGAAAAACGCTAAATTTCTTGAAATATTCACTTCTGAAAATGAAAAAATGCCATAACTTCCTCATATCAATTCATTTTTGTCTCAAATTTAGACTGTGGCTTTATCTTGTCATTGCACACATTCCTGCTAAATTTCATGCTTCAATGATTCCCCATAATATAATTAGCGCCCTCTAAAGTTTCAAAAATGGCTATTTTCTTGTGGCCGTATCTCCGTCATGCTTGGATAAACCCGTACCCTTTTTTTGGATTTAGATACTTCAAGATATACCCTTTTCAGGCAAATAAAAAAAAATATACCTTATCACTGACCGACTTTGCGAAAATTGCTCGTCAAAATCACGATATTTACGGAAATGCCGAAACCACTTCAACTTGCTCTAATTTTGCGAACCTTTAACCTACGTCTTTGAAATTTAATGGGCATGTGTATTTATGTATTTGACAACTGTCAGCCAAATTTTATAAAAACTGATGACGTCATCGCAAAGTTATTGCGGAAAAACCTCAATTTACCCTGCATTACATATTATTGAATAATATGGTTATTTTAAATGGCGCCCTAACGGCAGTCGGCTCAAAATGACCGCAATGAAATTCCCTTCTCGGGGATACCAAACACGGTATATGGTCTCACAGAAAATTTTCAGTAAATCGCGATTTAAGTCAGGTCATAATACGGATCCTGCAGAGTTTCCGCCCATGCATTACACGTATTGTCTATGGGGCAAATCGGGATCCCAACTTTGGCCCCCTGAACGATCTTTATTTTTCTTGAAATTTTGCAGGCACATTCTTTGAGGCAAAATGAAGAGAATCTCGAAGCCGGATTTTTAAAATCGGTCAAGCGTGACATTTTAGACGCCATTTTGTTCTATAAATTATCATGCATCACACGCTTCGATAGGATTGTCATAAAAATATGAAAGTGGTCCCAAAATGACGGCCATGAAATGCTCTTTCGTATGATACCAAATACGGCACATAAAGAACAAAAAAGAGCCCAGTTATTAGCAAATAAAGCCATTTCAGTACATGCCATTTAACGACATTTTCTTCAATACAATTCTACGCAAAGCCGATGTGGCCTGGTATACTCTGCGTCACATATAGTGTGGAAGCCACGTGGCCAGAGGCTATGGAAAGGCATTTTATCCTTCTACCTTTCCCTATGTTATTCTTTGTCATCTTGTCTTTCTATGTTTTACCCTACTGTCATTGTTCTATAATCTTTGATTTCTTCCTTTCCTTATGTTAAATACCGCACAACCCCAAAGTGCCGTGCGTAGTTTACTATGCTTCATTGTTTTGAGGCCATGTGGACTGGAGCGTGTGGAAAGCCATTTGGGTCAGGGCGTGCGCCACCATCATCGTCATCACCATCATCATCATCATCATCATCATCACCATCATCATCACCATTATCTTTATCACAATCATCATTATATCATCGTCATTACCATTTTCATCATCATTATATCATCAATATCATCATCACCATCATCATCACCATTATCATCATCACCATCATCATCATCATTTTATCATCATTATCATCGTTATCATCATCACCATGATTATATCATCATCATCATATCATCACCATCATCATCACCATTATCATCACCATCATCATC
The DNA here is from genome assembly GCA_025618425.1 of Heliocidaris tuberculata. Lineage (NCBI taxonomy): Eukaryota > Metazoa > Echinodermata > Echinoidea > Camarodonta > Echinometridae > Heliocidaris > Heliocidaris tuberculata. The sequence goes on along the minus strand of CM046843.1, from coordinate 28,890,845 downwards.
ATCATTTTATCATTATCGATCTTTATCATCATCACCATTATTATATCATCACAATCATCATCAACACCATCATCATCATCAACACCACCATTACCATCATCACCATCATCCTCATTGTCATCACCATTATCATCATTGTTTGTTTTTTTTTGTTCTTTTTCCTTGTTTTCATTTTTCTATCATCTCCTAATTTAACAGTATGCATTATTTTCTCCCATCTTATCTGATATCATGTTTCAACATGCATAACTTTATATTTCACATGTCAACTTTTCAAAAAAAATAAAGGATACGGACGACATTGCATGCACATCGTTCCGATACGATTGCAGTTCTAGTTGTTCTGATTATTGCTGTTATATTTGAACAAAATATTGATGGATATGTCAATGAAGTTCATTGAATAAATACACAAATAAATACAATGGGAAAGAAAGAAAAATGAAAGAAGGAAAAATAAAGAAGTACATATGGGAAGAAAGAATAGAAGATGCAAGAAGGAAAAAATAAAGAAATACATAAGGAAAGAGAGAAAAGGAGATGAGAGAATGAAATGTTTAAAAAATACATACATGTAAGATAGAAAAAAGAAGGTGAACAAAGCAAAATTAACTCTTTCAGTGCTGATGTCACATATATGTGACAGATAGAATTGTCATTTTCATTCACCAATTGCTCGACCACAGATAAGGTATATGGTGGTCAATGTATATCAAAATTTTAAGCATAAATCAAGCATTCTAAATATGTTATTATAATTACATGCTACCATAGAAATTTTCAGAGAAAACTACAGATTTAAAAAAAGATATTACCGTATTTCAACATTAAACAATAGTAAACAAATGAGAAACCAAAAATAATGGACAAAAAAGAAACTCAAATGTAATTTTCAATAATTCTTATGCATAAAGTTGGGTAAAGTAATAATGTTTGGTATCATAAGAAATGGAAATAAATTTCCTACAAGTTTTGTCAACAATATTTTGTGAAATAATAGATGGTTAATGAAGTGCAGACATTTGAAAAGTAAGCATTGATCATGTTTTGGTAAAATTTTGAAGAGAGCTATACCCCTTAGCACAGTAAGAGTTAAAGAGATAAAAACCACAGAAAAACAGTTTTATTGAGAAACATGTACCAAAACCTTGTAAAATAATTTACTGACACTGTATCCATAACTTCATGGTTGACTGAGCACGAAATAAAGAACCAAGAATTAAGACATTTCAAGCTTCACCCATAACTTTTGCTCTCTAATTAAATTCAGTGTATTTCATTTTGTCACAAGTCATTCTACATGTTCAATGAATTCTGTACTTTCTCCAAAATTTCCTTAAAATCTATTTGTTTAAAAATGCACTTCATTTGTGCCAACTCTCCCCTTTTCTCTCTCATTTCCACTCTACCACCCTCCCCTACTCATTTTTGTTTTTACTGTAAAACATGGTGACTGTGAACACTAGAATGAATAGAAACAATATTGGAAGTGTTTTTGACATAACCTTTTTGCCCTGGAATGATGACGACCCTATTTTCATTCATCTTATCGATAATGAATTCACTGTTAGTATCTTTTCATATCTCTCTCCTTCTTTCTCTTTCTCTTTCCCTCTCGTTTTCTTTCTCTCTTTCTTTCTCTTTCTCTTTCCCTCTCGTTTTCTTTCTCTTTCTTTCTCTTTCTCTTTCTTTCTTTCTCTCATTTTCTCCTTTTATTTCAATATATCATGCTACATGTATCTTCATCTCTCTTGTTTCTCTTAAGATTGCCAAACTCTTTAGCTACTTAATATTATAAGACAAAAAAATTGAAGTATACCATACGTATAGTTGCAGGATTTATTAAAGGCATTGATTAACTTTGCCCAGGATTGAAAAAAAAAATCACTGTTCCAGCTAATGCTGTAATCATAATTGCAAACCTTTAGCTCAGACAGGAATCGCCTGAGTTTCATAAGCTGATCGGTCGTTTATATATCAAGATATTTACGATTGAACATTGATGTCGGGATAGAGTACCACCGAACTCTAAAGAACTCTTACGGTTGGCATACCTCGCTCTATCACAGAATACCGTACGGGCTGGAAACCCGCTCTGAAATCGCCAAGCGCTGGTGCTTGGTTTTTGTGACTGCAGCGCAGCTAAGAAGCCGAGCGACTTGCGCTAGCGATTGATAGCGATTTTCTCTTTTTTAGGATAGTAAACGGGTTCCATTTTCTCTCATACTTTCACATATCCTTAATTATATCTGTAGTTAGAGGACTGCACACAGTTCACTGGCATTTGAGCTGATTTTACAATTTTTCACAAAGTTAATCAATCACTTTAAGCTTAAACAACAAGAAAGTTACAGATTGTTCACACCAGTTGTAGGTCTGCAGTGTTTCCAAACTAAGCAGTATATTAATTGAAGTATTTCCACTTCTACTAGCTTGCTTTATAGGATATATCAATATGTGTCCAGCGGCAGGGCTTGATACATAGCAAGTGAATTTTCATGTATATTTCTTCAAGGAGGCATTTAAAAGTTTTGACTTTTTTGTGACTTTTTTGTGACTACATGAACATCTCCACAACTCATTTCAGCCAATACACTGCATAAATAATTGATAACAATGATAGGTTATAAAGGCTACACGTATGTCTTCATAAATCACAATTTGAATAATTATGATCATGTGCATTGAAACAGACAAATCTATAAATGTAGAATTTATATTTTACAGTCCGACCTCACTTATCCGAACTTCATTTATCCGGCCATCTCTATTAACCGGCCCTGTCTCCCGGCCAGTTCGTCATGCAATTCACCTTGGAAACAGGGACACCATGGGCAATTTTCTGTTTAATTTCATTTCATTTCATCTCTTACAAATAAAAAGATCATTTGCAATCATCAACTACACCAAGAAAACATAAATTTTACAGCCAATAGACTGCCCTACCCTATTCATTTGCATAGAAAATGTACATTTCTCTCCTATCCGTCCATTTCACTTATCCGGATGGGTGCCGGTCCCAATGCGGCCGGATAAACGAGGTCGGACTGTACTTCAGTATCTGGCATGGATGCCGAGAATTGCTTAGACTTAAAGAAGAGTCCATCTCTGTTTTTGCTTTTCTCTGATTAAAATTTATGCAAACTATAGCCATTGAAATACAGTTCTGTGGACAAAGAAAGAAGGGACCCTGTAATAAGAATTTGGTTCACAAAATGTATACAGGTCTTACAAAGAATACAGAATAATAAAAGTTTCAAATTAATTGTGACTTTGTTGCATTTTATTTTATTGCTTTTCATCTCTTATAGGTTTTAATATTTCTGCTCTTTCAGTTTTATATCTATCCTATAGAGAAAATAAGTGATGATAAAAAACTTGAGAAGAAAAAGTTTTCTTCAAAGAAAAACAGTAAACATATGCAGTTTCTATCATTTGTACATAAAACATATATGCATGAACATTTGAATTCTTAATTTTAACTCTCTATACTGTTTGATTGTTTGATTTTCACTAAATTGGTGTCTAAAGTCTTGGGTGACAAAACAACGACAAATAAGAGTTGTGTAAAATGTGGCTGCTGGGGCTGTGGGGCAGATCTGTCTGGGGCTAGGGATGCTTACCTCTTATGAAATTATCAGCAACTTTGAAATGAATTGACACCTGTGTGCTATATTTTGAATAACATGAATCCACCCATCTGTCATTTGAAACAACACATAGCTGACAAATCATGCAGAATAGTCTAACATCCTGGGTTAAGACTATTATATGGTAACCATAGGACTTTATTTATACATGGACTTGATGATTTTATTATGTCAATACATTGTAGCCCTGATATTGGATAGGCCTGAATACATGTATCAACCATGGCATCAATTAAAATTACTCTTTTAATTTCAGTTTTTGTTATACTCTATTTTTCTGCAGTATATATAATTTCCAGATTGGTTGTATCTAATGCCTTTTATGCATCTTTTGTTTTTCTAGCCAAGTCATACCAAGATGTTGACTCTTCATCATGCATTAAAGGGGAAGTCTACCTGGTATTTAGTTGATTTTAATAAAAGCACAAAAATGAAGGAAACAGACTAGTGAAAATTTGAGCAAAATCAGACGAGAAATAAGAAAGTCATGAATTTATGAAGTTGTAATTAATCAAACACAAATTGGCAACTTCGTGACGTATCTTGCCAGCTCCTCTCCCATTTTGTCTGTACAGAAAATGTAACAAAATTTAATTTTCTTAGTTGTTGATGAAGGAAGTGCATTTGTTCCATACTGGTTTTGTGTAAAAACATGTGTGCCATAATTATATCTAGGTTGCATGTATGTTTAAATATTTTCTTTTGAAAAACAGGGCAAATGGGAGAGGACCTCGCAAGATACGTCACAGAGTTGCCAGTTTGTGTTTGATTGATAACAACTTCAATAATGCATAACTTTCTTATTTGAATTGAATTGAATTGAATTGGTTTACTGTCATAAAAATCATTAAACATTCAGCTAAAAGGTGACATTGTTCAGTTTACAAGATGAAATACATATATAAATACAATTGGTAATACATTGAAATATCAATTAAAATATGACCGACAACGTCCATTTAGGCTCGTTATGAATTTCAGGGGTTAATGATTTAAGAGGAACAAAGTGAAAGGTGAGTATAATGTGTTACATTCCTGAGAAGTAGTTGACCAGTAAGATTTGTATTTAACAGATTTGCATGATTGACGATAGCAATGAGTTGTCAGTCTTAAATCCTTTAAAAAGACATATTTTTAAAGTTAAAATTCAGACAAGTAATGAAAGAGAACTACAAAAATATTCATACCAAAAATTATATATATATTAGATATTGAAACAAATAGAATTACCATAAAATACTTATAATCATGAAATTGTTCAGCTAATTTTAATACATTAAAATAGTTAAACTAATTGATGATTCATAAATAGTGAAATTTGTGATAGAAGGTCTTTGAAGATTACACTGAATATTGTTACAATAATTTCTTATCAGATTATGCTCAAACTTTCATTGATCTGTTTCTTTAACATTTCTCCTTCTTTTAAAACCAACTAGATATCAGGGTGGACTTCTCCTTTAAAATATTTATATATCAGATTGTAGCACCGACATTTTTCGGGTGGGGGAGGATCGTTATTTACTAACTACTAGCGCAGCGGAAGAAGATATTTAGCAAGATCGATGTAAAACTATAACGTATTGTTTCACATCTATTCCCCACCTATCGGCCTACAGATAAATACATATGTGCATTAGTAGAAACATCAATTCTATCACGCACTCAATCATACTCAACAACATCTAATCTGTCTCACTAACAATAAATTCATGTACTGTACTAAGTAATGCAAAGGAAATATGAAGTTCCTTTATTACTGATTAATTAAGAACTTATTTACAATATATACAAGGTATGTAACTCAAAATCACATAGCTATACTTAAAGATAGAACAAATTGTTCTACATTACGTATAATGAACCATACATACACAATCTATAAGACTATATCTGTAAAATCATATATTCAACATTGCTAAGAGAGGGAGGGTCTCAGTGCTGAGATTTGATGAGATGTGAAGGTCGATGACCTGTAGCCTGTAAAGGCAGGAAAACAGAATTTATTGAGAGGTTATGGAGGTTGGATGTTTCCTCTCCATCTTCATTTGGTGAAAGAGCGTTTAATCAAAATATAAATATGTTAGCTAGAAGGTATATCGTAATATTTAAATTAATCATAATTCATGTGATATCTTTTACTAAGTATCGAGGTGATATTTCGTAATAATCCTGTTAGTAGTTGGGTTGACATCATATGTATGCAATTCAAGAGATGGTCTCACACAATATTGTTCAGGAGAGTCTTTATTCACATACATTAGAGTTCGCACGGTATTATTGCGGCAAGATAGAGAACTCAACCTATCCGCTTGACCAGGATAATACCGTTATATTATTTTGGATTCGCTAATTGCTTAAAAGTTGTATGATGCTAACTTCAAAGGCTGTTATTACAAAAATCGCTCCGTGCAGCGCTGCTAGACAGTAGTGAACAACAAGTGCTTGACCATGAACAGAGATCAGAAATGGTAATTAGTAACATTCATATAGACTGCTTCTCTTGGGTAATAAAGTGTGGTATACTATATAAGTATACCATAAGATGTACATGTATCTAAGTGAACTATAATCTTTTGTTTTAATGGAGCATTGGTGTGACACACATGGTGTGACACATGATTCAAAATATCCATCTAAATCCACTTATATATCTATCACATCCTTGATTTACTAATGTTGTATACAATGCCAAACAAACTATTGATCATTGAAATAATCAAATATATAAAAATGACTTATGGATCTTACCTGTAAAGGCAGCTAGGAAAACAGAATTTATTGAGAGGTTATGGAGGTTGGATGATTCCTCTCCATCTTCATTTGGTGAAAGAGGAAGATGCTCCAACAAAGTTCATGGATGTTGGTATCGGATATACCATTATTATAACAAAGGGGTATGAGTTGTTACAGGTGATTAAATATATTGATCCTTGTGTCATTTCAACAATCATAACATTTACTGCAATTGTGACTAATTACATACAAGTATATCAAGAAGTATCATTAAAAGTAAAGTAACAGTAAATGAACATTAAAATGACAATATGTTTTCATTTTAAAAACTTTCTACCCCTCAGGGTAATTAGTGTGGAACATTCCACAAAACTGTGTGTCAAGAGTGAGGGGGGCATGGAGGGGAGCATCCTCAATGGTCAAGAGGTTTAGCCTTGAGCCAACTGGACATTCCCATGCCCTTGGGTTGTGTGTACCACATACACTCTGTGTGTGTATTGACAACGACTCACTCCTAACACTATATACATGCACAGTGCACTCAGTATTAATTAAAGGGGTTAGTCTCCTTTCACTAAAATTACTGTAGCACCAAAGAGGGGCTACAACTGCATGTGTGGTGATGAGGGCTAGGGGTACTGCATCCCCCCCCCCTCCAATCAAGAATTTTAAAATTTGTATTGTCGTAGTTCGAAGTAGGTCACTCCAAAAAGAGCACATATGGGCAACCACTGTTGTGTGTTCTCATCTTTTATTATAGATAATAAAACAAAAAACCCTGCAAGATATAATCAAAACAGTAATAAGTGTACAATCAAATAATGACATATGTCAATAGATAATTGATCTTCTTAATTAATAAACTATTGATAAAGAGTTAAAGACACTGAATGTAGCAAATTTACTATGACAGAGGGTCTATATACTTTGGCAAATATCACGATTAGAAGATATCAAGATTAGAAATGTATTAAAAGTTACACTTGTTGCATTAAATTCTTCAAGTTATGAATGCTCAGTATTCCTCGTAGCTAGCCGTCTAACCACCCTTATCCTCGTATGTTTGTACCAACAACCAAACCTCAAGAATGGCAGACAAAGAGACCATCGTCATTATCCTCTTAAAAATGACATACAAATCCCCTAAAATTGTACAGTCTCACTAACTACACTCCTCGTTGTCCATGAAACGAAGAACATCTCAAAATAATTCAATATGATAGCATCCATAAGTCAAATCATTTTTTGCACAAAAACTATAAAGTTTCTGAAATATTCTCTGTATTAATCTCAACCGATTTCAATTTAAATCGATAAATCGATGCCGTACAATCATAATAATTGATACACAACCATACATACAATGAGGTTTCTAAATAGGGCGTCGCCCAATCAAATATAACATTACTGCTTACCCAGGATCAACACCCACTCGTCACAGGGACCAATGCACTGTCTGAACTCAGTCAATTCCAATACTGGAATTACTGTTAAACAAAGAACAGATTTACAATCACTTAGTTGTCATACATATTAATTTTACTTTAAGTTTGAATTCCATCACAAAAATTTGTCCCATATCAAAATAGATAAGACTTCTATCAATATCAACTTGAAACTTGAGAGTTCATCAATTAAAGAAACTGTAAATAAAGACAACTCATCATCCCAAATATCTATTCATATTTTGGAATAACTATAAAAGAAATGACTTACAATCATATATATTCCAATGCCTCACACCAAGGTAATAGAGCCATAATGAATTAATCAAATTGTTCTCAATTCTTCAACCATAATCTTGAAATACATATACCACACACCTTTCCAGGTCTAACATGTTTGTGTACATGTCCCACACATAGAAATCTGTGTTACTCATATAAAAATCAATGTCATGAATCGTTATTTCGTCACAATATTATTCCATCTTAAACGCTCTAATTTGACTGACATTTATTTTCAATACTGATACATAAATGACAACATTTCAAATTGTATGTACATACCAAACTCCTGAAGAATTGAAGTATCAAGAACCAACTACAGATACGGATACGGTACGTTGAGAACAAGCATGAGAGAAGCAATGAATCTCCGATGCCCTGGCCGATTTAACGAGTACTCTACATCACATCACTGGTTTGACCGTATCACTTAAAAACTAATGTGCCTGCATCATTAAGACCTTCAATCCTTCACTTCAAACTTTCTAATATTACCTAATTACAATGTACCTCTGAACTAATTTACGTAAATTCCGACCCTCAATCTCTTAACTGGGCAGAACTATTTTACCTTATGAAGGAATATTACAGTGATTAGCCTTCATCAATAAAAACGGGGCAGACGCCCAGTTACAATTAACGTAAAAAAGGAATTCAAAGAACCTCAACAATGATTGGTTTTCTTTCAGAAACTTTATGGCGCGATCCTAGTTCACAAAAAAAGGAATCCAACGAACCTTACACAGTAATTTGTTTTCATAAACTTATGGAGTGATTCAAGGAATCCAATTTCAAACAATCTTGAACCCAAATAACAGAGCTTACATGTATAGAAAACAATCTTTCCATAGCAAATTCCTCACATACATGTATCTTCTTGACTAATGAGAAGCATGCCAAACACGACTTTAATACCTTTATAAAAAGCACAAAAACTCAACTTTCCACAGTATGAATAAGAATAACATGAAAAATGCACTTTTCACTTTATTGCACATCAATTAACTTCAAAAGCTGCACAAACTGTTAGGTTAAGAGTCTCCAGACAAGCATATGATTACAGCATTACTACAACAATATCACCTCTTGACTATTGCACACATCCCAAGATACATGTAGGTACATGTAAATATTTATACACTGCCCAACTAGTATATGGATAAGAAATACATAACTCCTACATGTAAGTTGCTGATTTTGCACAGATATTCAGTACATGTAAATTGCACATATATTCACTAAACTACCAACAACTTCAATACTTGTACTAGTAATCACTTTAATCACCTCCAGTAAGCACTACATTTAGTATTTACCTCATTGAAGAGTACAGCACTGTTTGCCTGTTAACTTGAGAATTGCAAACATGTATAATATATTTCACACAGACGTATATTGTGCATTATTTCACCAACTATCAACTTTAAAACTACAATTTAAACCTTCATTGTACATCCACTGAGCACTAAATTGACAATTGGTTCAACTATTAAATAGTTACATTTAACCACTCAACATGATTTTATTCAAGCATAGGGTAAACCACATTTTCCACAGACCCAACCCCAAGATGTTTTAGGCCCCATCATCAACAGGTTAATGATGTCATTAAGATGATTTGAATGCATCAATGAAAGTTTGAGAAAACTTTGGTAAAGGATAAGAAAGTGAATTTTGCAGTTGTGGAGATTACTTCAAAGGAAATTAGATTTGTCAATTCTTCAGATGTCCTTTTCAAACTTCCACTGACACATATCATTCTTCTGATTATATCATCTTTACATTATGTTGCATTGATATTTTGCTCACTCCGCAACTTGTAGTAGAAGGGAAGGAAAGGTGATACTCAGGCAAGAGGTGTTCTGCTTGATTGTTGCTGCACATTTTAGATGCATTAAAAAAATTGTCTGACTTTGTACTTCAATCAAAATGGAAGATAAATTTTGATAATCTGACTTTGGATCTTTTTGTACTATTCATATTCAGAATTAAGTGCACGTGGCCCCCCCCCCCCCCCCCCCCCCCCCCCCCAGTGCAGAACTTGGGACAGGAGCAAGGGGGGGTACTCTAGATCACCGGGGGTCCCCATTAACCCCATAATCCACTGGTAGGTGTTTTAATGGCTGGTAGTGGAATAGAACAGGGAGGTAGAGATGCAGGGATAGAAAATGCCCCTCCTCCCATTCTGTTCTTCCCATTCTCCCATTATTCTCCCTATGGTGTGTGCTTTCCTTGTACAATGTACATGTCCCCTCTGCTATCTATATCATATACTTGTTTTCCAATGGTTGGATGTAAAATGACCATATCCCCTCTTTTCCTTGCACTATGTTTATACACCCTCTAAGACATAATTTCTTTCATCAACTACTGTATGAGCTAATATATTTTCAAATGAGAGAATCCAACACATATTTGTGCTTCGTTGCTTTCGCGAATGGTCGACCTAAGCCCAGGCCTGCGATCTGTCTCTAGCCATAAACTACACAGCGGCACCGCCACTCTAGTCAGTCACACAGCGCTGCATCCTCATCCTTCTCTGCCCCCTGTTGTACAAATCTGACAGGATTCCCCCATCTCCCCTTCTGACACTTGTAGATCCTCCCTTTTCTTGTGTGTTTAGTGCTGATTTCAGTCCAAAATCATAAATATTATTATATTTCAATTTGACTTTGGTTGTCATCAAGAATTTTGGTCGGTTACATTGTAACTGGTCAGGTGCTATATAAGAAACAGCATTATTATTATTATTTCAGCACGCTGCATTTTAGCAAGAACTTCCTGGAGTTTCCGAACTAAGGTTTTGTTGCTCATCTGGATGAACTGTAGTATTTACATCTAGCTTCTTGGAAAGTGTCTTGTTTTCTCTTACCTTGCAGAGATACTGTACTGCTAAAATAATGGTCACAAGGATGAGGAGACATGTACATGTACATGCACCAATGAATAAATATTTCCAGGACTCTGAACATCTGTATTGAGAGTTTTTCTTTTTCTCAGTATATGGAGTCGTTTGCATTGTTTCTGCTTGTAAATTTGAAGCAGTGGCATGCACTCCTTCACTTCCTTTTGTAGGTTGTTGGGGCAAAGTTTGTAGAGAACAAGGGTTTTTAATATTGGTCATGGCAATATTTCGAATAGGATCCCATCCATAGTCATGGCAATCACACATTGGTTGTGTTTGGTCTAATGTAGATGAACAACAATATACAGAATGATTTGCAAGTCTTGCTAGCATGGTCTGACGTAAAGTTCCTCCAGATTCTTGCGGTGATTTCAATGAAGGTAGCTTCATGTCATCTTGGTAACACACAATCTGCCCTGGTAGATTACCATCTGGTGCTGAACATTGCAATGAAACCCATTCCCTATCATAATCATTGCTTAATTCACATGATGCCTTACCAGGAGGATAATCAACATGTAAACCAATTTTAGGGTAGTCAGGTAGCATGACACCATTCTTGTAAGCTGTGAGAATATATGTACCCTCATCATCTCTGGAGACAGGATTGATTGTTAGATGAAGTGAGCATTGACCATCTTCACTTTCATTGACATCGGTCAGATTCTGATTTGGAGGCAAGCTAATAAACTGTGGATTTGCTGAACTAAAACATGGAGCTCTGTTCCCATACCGCAATGTGACTTTTGTAATATCACATGGATATGGGAAATCCAGTTTTGCAACTTCTCCCTCTAATACTTTTATTAATCTAGCATCACACGTGGCTGATCTGCTTATTATTATGAACATGAAAACTACGAGATAGCTCATTTTTTATTTGGTTGAAATTTCCTGCAACAAATTGGAAAGTCAGTTCTCTTAATATGTTTAGTATTTGTCCAATTTTAGTGATTTTTTTTTTTTTGGGGGGGGGATGTCAATTCCTCAAGCTTATTTGAATTGAATTTAGCATAATAAATCAATCATTCTGTAAGAATTGTTTTCTTTAAGTTAGTAATGTGTTCCAATGTTCCAGTAATATTCTGCAACTTCTTTGAAGTTTGCTTTAGAAAGACTTTGAACAAACGAAAGTGTAATAGGCCTTGTTAAAAATGATTATACTTATCATTCACTGTACCGTAACCCTAGCTCCTGTGCCAGGTGAAGCAAATTCTACCCAAGATTTCACTTTTAATGTGTTTTTTTTTTAAACTAAAGAAGGTGTATGGGTTTCTTGCAGAAACAAATGTAACCTTCAATGAATCTCGTATTTCTGGAAAGTATTGTATGCCCAATTTCTAAATAAGACAAAACATTTTTAGTAGAAATTTATCTCTTGAAAATTCATTTATGACAATTGTACAAAAATGTGATGACCCAGAAAGCGTTAAGATTAGCAAAATCAGACTTAAGATATGATTTGTACATACATGTAGATCTCCTTCTAAGTCATTCAGTATCAATGAAAATTATTTTGAACATGTATAGATCTGCAATAGTGAAGATGATCGAACATTTAAAAGGAAATTTTCCGATCAGGTTGGCACTAGCATCTATGATACTTTTGATTTCAGATTTGAATGAAGTTTATGCCATTACAGAGACTTGAGAGAGAGTCACAGTGAGTTTGCAAACCATAATGAATGAATGTTAATGATGGTAGTTCTTTAGAAGAAGACCCATGCTTACTGATTTTTGTTGATTACAAGGAATATACCTTTACAGATTGTTTTGATGATTAAAACGTATTGTGCTGATCCTTTGTAGTTGTCTGTCCAGTTGATACAGTGTAGTTATTTCGGAGTGATTGATTTACATACAGTGTATATACAAAATGTATGCTTCTGCTTTCTTCTGTTAGGTGAAGACCTGCTCTTTGACCAGCATTTCTACTTTGCAATCCAAAGAATGATTGATCATACTTGACACTTGTAGGTGTAATCTTCCTGTACTTTCATCCAACTGCTGGACAGAGACGCAGAAATGATTAAATCACTATCCACTTTTATTGGCATACAAACCGTGATGACACAGTGGTACATGTAGAGCAGTGGTCTCGTAACTGGGAAGATCTGGGTTCGAAACCAAGTGGATGTGCTAGTGCCCTCTGGTAAGGCATTAATCCTCATTAAGTCCCACAGAGAGGACTTAATGCCGTCAGTCTCCTTGGTTGCTTACTTACAAACATGTGCATGGATTGGGTAAAATAAACCACCAAACCTTGTATGCATCCACATTTAGTTCAATTTGTGCAAATCATCAGGTTTATCAATAATTGTACAATACATGTGTATTCGGGTAAAGCTGCTGCTGATCCTTTCATCACAAAGAATTCAAAATATCTTTCTCCATTTTTGCTTCTGAGCAGTAGAGCCTGTTTCAGTCTGAAAAAAAAAAATCATTAAGGAGATTGTTTACTTCTGGTAAAATAAGAAAATTGGAGTGAGACTTGTTTAATAGGTATCGTGCAAAATATTTGTAAAAACTGAACTGAATTGAATTATTTCACCATGCACTTTCATGATTTGAAGTCACAGTATACTATGTAAGATTTCTAAAGAAATGTGCATCTTATATATTCCTTTAAATCGATAATTTAAAATGTCGTCAGTCTTTTCATAGTTTCATTGTTTTTTAGTAGTGACTTTTTCTAGTTTTTATTGATTAATTTCCTTAAAACCTCAAACCAACAAAGAAATAAGGGAATTTTATCGCCACTATACATCTTGATACATGTATCTGCTGCTGCAAAGTTTTATTTATTTGGAACTGAATAAATATGGAAAGGCTTCAGATGTTAAAGGTCATGTAAAGTTTTGGTAAGCCCTCAAAAACTGTTCGTCAGATTTCTTTAATTTTTGTTGATAAATAGCAAGATACTAGCAATACTAAGACACTGTGAAGATTTCGCCTCCTGGAGTTTAATATTAAACGAAAAAGAGGCAAAAACTAATTTATGTGCCGGGACAGGCACGTAAAATACCAACAAAGGCAGCATGTGCTATACACTGTACACACACATGTAAAACCAATGATGAGTAGCTACACACAGTGCACACACGCTGTCTCTATGCGAAGCCCCAAGATTGCTGTGCGGGGAGCCGTCGGGGTGGAAGGGTCCTAGCATAATGGCAGTGATCAAGCATTCCTATTATATTTACACTGAAATTAACCAAAAATCATAGATGGAATACCAAATGTTCTCTTACATACATCTTTTGATACAAGGAGAACAACATGAGACTATATTTAACATGTTTCTTTCCAATTTCCTTTCTGCTACCAATACTGTACATGAGCTTTAAGACATTTAATTGATTTGGAAATTTTAGTCAAAATTCATTAATTCTTAGGGCTGATTATAGTGGAAAAATACATAAATGTCTTACCAACCTTACTGCACAGTGCCACCTATTCCAATTCTAAGGCTGTGAACGATGACGGAGAAGGGATTGTGCTCTCCAGTGATGATGACATCTATGTTGATTGAAGTGCACTGGTTAAATATTAACCCTAGATGAGAGGTTTGGAGCCTACAATGTAGTATATTAACTCACAAGCGTAACTTTCTCCTTAGGCTCCTCTATATCACTTTTATTTTAGCCAAGTCTTTTGAATTATAATACTGCATGCAAATGTATAGATATGAGGTACTCATGCACCTTCTTTTATATTCTCTGACAAAATCTTCCATCTTCATTTGTACCATATATACTGTAAATGCACTGTAAATGTGAAATATGAAACAATAAACTGAAACTTTACTGTTTCTAGGACAATTAACATGTTTCTTTGTCAGTCTTTCAGATTTACATATGTTACATGGTATATTTAATCATTATGTTATTCATTCTTATTTGCCATCTGGTCTATCCCTCATCAAATTTTTGAAAACTGAAAGGGCAAATACATGTACATGTAGCTGAAAGTACAATTGTAAAAGAGAAGAAAAGACTTAGGGCAAGTACTAGTAATTACCTACTTCATACACAGAACAAATACAGCTGTCTTTACCTCCAAAGCCGAATTTAATGATAGGGTTAAATCGATATTAGGAAAAGAACTTTAAGAAGTGAATGCCATTTGTTGCTGTGCTTCATCGTATTTTCTTAATATGTTCAACTGAGGGGTTGATGGCATAAAATTATTTCAGAGGCTGAAAAAGAAACTACAAGTAAGTGTACATAATTAGCATGGATACAGTCATACAGCTAGTGCCTCGGTTTTTGCGTCAGTTCATAAGTCAAGCATAATATTCTTTTCGTTTCTGGTCTGTTGAAGATGTTTAGACAAAGAGGAAACTGTTTGAATGCTCATCTAGTACTGTATTAAATTCTTCAAAAAAAAAATTTCTTGATATTTTTTAAAATATTAAAAGCCAGCTAACTTTCCTATTCAGTGATGGCATCATCTTAGTACTGTAAATAGTTAAAACATGTGGAAGGATATTTCCCAGATAAGTTGGGGTTGAGATACATGCGTGTTTGCACCAATCAGATTACAGAGTGTGCTCCGTTGCCTCCATGCATAATTAGTATTCCATAGCCAAACAATACTATCTAAAAATAGAACATGTTCATAATATTCAGATGTATTCAATTTTTTCTGTTAAACTTGAACTTGATGCAAATGTACATGTACATTCTTTTGTTGTATTTCTTTTATAAAGCCCACAGCATGTTGAGGGTGAATCAATACTGTGATACATGTGCATGTACTTGTGTTGTAGTGCATAATACTAAGAATTTTGTAGATATTGATTAAATATGAGTACACATACAGGTAACTCTGCCTAAGTCGAATCTCTTGGGACCACAGAAATCTGTGCGACTTAGGCGAAATTCGACTTTATAGAAGAGGTAAAAAACACATGTTTTGCTCATTCTGTTCTGGAAAATTTCTTTGACTATAAAGGCGATTATTCGACTTATGGAAGGTCGACTTATGCAGAGTTAACTGTAGTTCATTAAACTCATTTTTAGATGAAGATCTACTTGTAGCAGTTGATAAATATTTAAGTTTTCAATTTTCTTCCCATCTGCTTTGCTTTTCTACCAGGAAGAAACTCGTAAGATGAGAGAAGATATCCAGCGTCGTCGTCAGGAGGCTGAGGCTAAACGTAAGAAGGCAGAAGAACTGAACCAAACCGCGTACTCCATTCCAAAGTACAACTTAGCTGTAAGTACGCATATAAGAAAAGTCAGAAATATTTTTTTCATGAAATTGTGCAAGCACTTTAGAAATATCAAATTGTAGAAATAAGCATAGAAGATGATTGGTTATGAATATCTGTTATTTGCAGGCTCCTGGGTAGGAATTGTTTATCCTTGGTTGATATTGAGTGAAATGTTCCTTGACACCATCCTTAGAAAATGGTTGGGTAGGACCAAAGCAATGTTGCATGTTGAAAGTGTGAATTGACAATGTATTACCTTCGTCAGGGATAATTTAACATACCTTTGTTGTATTTTTCTGAAGGCCCTCATGATTGGTATGATCGCCAAGTGTACTACTGGTGATAATCCTTGTTACATGCACAACTTAAGAACTAAGGACGAGATTCCAATAAAACTGTGAAATTGAATACAAAGACTAATCAATATTTTTAATTTTATTGAGAAATTCTTATATTACAGGTACTATTTAATTTTTGTAGCAAGAAAATAAAAGTGGTAATTTGCTTCGGAAAGCTTCAGGGAAAATATCATTCTTCAGTGTTTGTTGAAAGAGAAATTTGTCTTACATGAATATTTCTCCATTTTGCCTCCTTTGCGTATCCTGGAATATGAAAACTCCATCAGGGGAAATTTCGTTTTCATGAAATGCAGAGAACCCTGTTCTTTTACTGATAAATTCCATTCTTTCTCATATCCAGGAAAGCATCGCCAGAGCCAAGCAGGAGAAGATGCAGACCTCAGCCGAGATGATGGCTGAGAGAGAGAAGAGGATAGAGGAGAACTTTCCCCAGATACGCATCAGTGCCCGCGACTCTGAAGAGCGTCTTCGTGAGATCGCCGAGATCCTCCATGCCAAGCTGGTGGAGGTTTACGGTGATATGTATGATCTGGAGCAGAGGAAGGAGAGGCAGGAATATGATGTAAGTTGAATAATGATGATAATGATAATGGTCATGATCAATTTATGTTTCGTGCACATCACATTATGACATAATGTCTCTATGCACTTCAGAAATATTCTGGTTTTTGCTTTGAAAGTAGTTAAAAGATCTTAACTTGTAATTAAAAGATTTGAGATTTCTACCAGGTACATATATCCTACCCATTTTACTGCTTTTGGATTGAGAGAGAGAGGGGGGAACTTTTAATGAAGAGGCAGTAAAACCATTACTTGCTGATGTCATTTTTCAACATTTGCCTGATAAGCATCTGAACTGTATGAAAGTGAAAGCTAGCAATGTACGTAAATGTAATGACTTTAAAGGAGTTATGTCCAACCTAGAGCTGAGAGACATATTGAGATCCTAAATTGTGTGGAAATAATTGATGTTTCTGACCACTTTAGAAATTCCTGGAAAGTTGATGGCCCAATTTATATGACAAATTTCATAGAACAATTTAAATTTTAAATTTTATGTAGTCTGTTTGTAGAAGATTAGACATGTCATCTGATTTGCTGATTACCCTACTTTTACTTACAGCTCAATGAGATGAATGCTCGCATCAAAGATCTCGCCAAACACAAGTAAGTACACATGGGTGTACGGGCAC
This sequence comes from Heliocidaris tuberculata, assembly GCA_025618425.1. NCBI lineage: Eukaryota > Metazoa > Echinodermata > Echinoidea > Camarodonta > Echinometridae > Heliocidaris > Heliocidaris tuberculata. The sequence goes on along the minus strand of CM046843.1, from coordinate 28,873,057 downwards.
ATTTGCACAAGGGGGGTTGACATTTTTTGCCAGGATATCAACTTTTTTTCAATTTTTGACATTTTTTGTAGTGAAAATGTACAGAAATTACATATTCGGGCACCTTCCTGCCCAAATATGAGCTAATTCGGGCACCTCACTGCCCAAATATCGCCACTTTCAAAATCCTCAGGGGGATGCAGCCCCCCCCCCACCCGCCACCTGTATGATTACCGATATACACAGGCAAAGGGAGAAAGAGCTAGAGGGATATACAGTGTAGACAGACAAAGAGACCAGACAGTGACGGACATTCAGACAGGTGGAGACAGACAGACAGACAGAAACAAAACCAGAGATAGATATAGTAAGAGTGGAAGAGAGAGAAAGAGAGAGAGAGAGAGAGAGAGATGGTGGAGGGGGGAGAGAGAGAGAGAGAGAGAGAGAGAGAGAGGGGAGGGGGGGGAAGAGAAGAAGAGAGAGATAGAGGGATCAGAGATTTCCCTCCAGATATGGAATGTCTATCATATCTATAGCTATATATGTGTATTTTGCAAAATAATACTCGGGCACCATGGCAATATATATTCCCTTATTTGGGGGGATTTTAAGTTAATTGAACCTAAAATGTATTACTTGATCTCATTATTTCCTATCATCCAGGACTGTGAAGGTCACCCCTGTTGATCAAGGGTAAGTCTCAGTTTGTTTCTGCCTATTAAATAGACAGTTTAAAAATCTGAACACATTTCAGTTTACCCATTTTGGCTTTAGGAGTATTTAAAATTACAAAAATTTCTGGCCTGCACCTGTTATAATTTTGATTTTTAGTATTTGTAGGCTTATGTAGTCTTTTCCTTTTATTTATTTTAATTAATTAAAAAAATAACAGAATTGCAACAAGTGAATGCTTTTGTTTGAAGGAGGAATTACACATAATTGCATGCTATTATGGAAGGTTAGATTCCGTCTATTACACTGTTTCATGTGATTTGATTTATTTATCTTGCTTGTTGACTGGATGGATCTAACTCTGGATTGTTTATGGTCATTTCTAAATTATTCATCTACATGTATCAAAGTTGTGCTTGTTTCACACTTCTTCCTTTCTAATATTTCATAGTTGATATGGTTTCATGTGAATGTTCTATTTTCTGTTTAATTTTTTTTCATCACAGTTTGCCTTGCTTATTTCTGTATTTCTAGAACATAATAAAGCACAAGATCTGAAGCTCTTTTTTAATTCAACATGCCACTGTAAATGAGACTCTTTAAAAAATTACTTTTAATAAACATTGAAAGTAATTTAATGCATAAAATCTGCGAAGACGGTGAATTGTCTTCAAAGTAGCCTACTCAAAATGAAATTTTGTTGTACCAGTTCTGTGGTGGGAATACTTGTCTTAGAATGTTCCTGTCTTTCCAGGAGTTAGTTTATTATCTACTCCAGACTCACTACAACTCAATTTCATTTTCAGCAGTCACAACCCACTCTGTGTTGGAGATGGGCTAGAGCTTCAGAACTTGTGATATATCTTGTGTTGTATCATTGCACAAAGGGGGTGTTTGTGATTTAAAGATAATACACAGTGTTGGTCAAGGTCATGGACTTTGCTGAAGATTAGTTTTCCTAATTGCATCCCATAGGTCTAGGATTTAATTCATTATTAGTCTTCTTCAATCAGCTTTGAAAACTATAAGAGGACAAGATACATTAGGTTGGGAGTTATTTGTATGGTTGGACAATTTTTTCCTTTGACTACTCTGTTTTTCTTTGCAAAATTCCCTTTTTAATTTGATTTCAAAATTCAGCAACATATTAAATAGAACTTTATCAGAGATGTTTTAGTATGGCAGTAATGTAATTTAATACTCATACTTTAGCAATTCAGCCATAACACATTAAATTTATCAATGATGGATAAATCCTTGAAAATGGATATTTACTGGTTTCTCAAAAATGCAGATTTTCCTAGGGCAAACCCTTTAGATGTTGTGTTCGACCCCAAGCGATGTATCAAAAAATTAGTAAATGAAGGAAGGAATTTTTAACCCTTCAAATTTCACCAACACTGTACTATGACCTTTGTAACATGATATGATTTGATTTGATTTGATTTGATATGATTTGATTTGATTTAATTTGCTATGATTTGATTTGCTATAATTTGATTTGCACTGTTCATCTAACAACTAACTATAGGCATGTCAGCATGCTCAAGGAAAAGGGATTCACATTTGAAGACAAGGTACCTATTTGTTATTTTCTTTCAAAGTAGAATAAATTATTTTTATTATGTGTTAAAGGGAAATCCAACCTCAGTAGTAAGTTGCCATGATAAATATGGGAAGAGCTGAAATTGGACAAATAAGAATGTTTTTGATTTTTGGAAGTTACTATCACTATATGATCTTTCACCACTGTTTATTTCTCAGATTATTCATTATTCACACACTTAAACTTGCTAGAAAAGTTGGATTGCCTCTTAGAATGTAAGGTATACCATATTCATGAAGATTCTGCATTAGGGAAGCTGTGATGGCTCCCTCTGCCAATATGCAGATCACCATAGAAAGTAAATTGAGACTTTTCAAACTTTCATAACTTTTTCATTTCGTAACTGATTTTGATGGAACTTTTTAAAAATTGCTTCTCTCTATCCTCTCTTTTCATTAAAATGGATATTTCCCCAGGATTTCATTCTCCTTTAAGGCAAATAAATTACATTTTTTTTTCAGGGAAAAAATCTTAGTTAGATATGAATGCACCCCCATGTGTTTAAGGTTTTAAGTTTTAAGGTTTTACTCTTCCCAGACAAATCTTGTTTAGATGTGAATATACTGCCAAGATCATTGTTTGAAATTATGCTTTCTTTATTGTTAATCATTCAACTGTTGTTGGTAAATCAGTGTTGTGATTTTAGATTTAAAAGAAACTATTGTCTAGCTATGATCAAAAGCTTCTGATGGAGGATAGCCCTATGCTTTGTTAATTTTAAACTGATTGTTTATTTTCCATTTGTATTTGTGTACATGTAACTTTCAAACTGCAGGAAAAATAATGTTTTTACTATAAAGAATATCTTGCTTAGATATGAATACACCCCTGCCTAATTTTTACTTTGGAAATTATTTTCCCATATTCTATTTTTTTTTTCATTTGTTACTGACACTTAGGTATTAATAATTTTACAATTCTTAAAGAAAAATGTTGATAAATGAACTATTTTTGGTATCCACATTCTAAAGTATTTACTTCTAGCCTCTCTCTGATGTATGTAAATTTTTTGTAACGGAAGAATGCTGAATTTTGGAATTATTTTTTAAAAACACCATTTCCCAACATTTCCATTTAAATTTGATTTTGAGCAAATTCAAATTTGCTTCTCTGAAATATGACTAACCCCAAATTTGATCATGATTAAATGGCCATTAGTTGAAAAAGTGTCTGTGACAGATGTTTATGTAGTAGCTGCCATATTTTGTGATCACTATCTGTGTTAGAGTGACATGAATAAGTCAGTTCCTTACAATTATCATAAGCTAAAAACTATGGTAGGAATAGAGATAAAATCTTTCATGAACACTTTTTAAACGAACTGCTATATGATTATAATCAAACTTTTGGGTTGAGTAATGTTAAATTTGTGAGAAGCAAATTTTACTTTTTAGAAATACATATGTTTTGTATCATTCGATTACTGTGGAATTGCCCTGTGATAACAATACCAATTAGTATGATCCATTAATGTTTATTCCCTTATATTTTTTTTCTGCATAATAGACTGGTAAGCCGAAGCAGAATGTTGATCTGACAGCAAGCCTGCCCTCTACTGGTAACATAGCAGACAAGCTTCAGAAGCTACAGAACAACCTGAAGAAGGATGCGGTAAGGAAATGAATGAAATCATGTTCACATATACATGTAGAGCAAACATTCATTATATCGATTTTATAAAGGAAGAGTGTGAATGAAGATGTATTCACACATAGAGCAAACGTTTTGTATGTATCAATTTCATAATGTGCTGGCGTGAGGATGTGAATGAAGATGTGTTCACACATAGAGCAAACGTTCTGTATATATCAATTTCATAATGTTCTGCCGCAAATCATGTTCACAGTTCACACATAGAGCAAACATTCTGTATATATCAATTTCATAATCTGCTGGCACATGGATGTGAAAGAAATCATGTTCACAGTTCAGCAAACATTCTGTATATATTGATTTTATATTGTGCTGTGGTCAGGATATGAATGATGTCATGTTCACATGTATTTCAAATCTGTAATTGCAATGATCCATCCATTGATGGTGCTTATCTTGCTAATTTCAGAGAAGAGAACGAATAGGGAAAATGAATAAGGAAATATTATTGATTTTTCATTGCCTTTATGTAATGTAGCATTATTAGGTTCTTTTTTAGTTTGTGTTTTACTCCACTTTTTTTCTTAACTTTGTATTGCATTCTGTCATTCCTCAGGAGACTCCAGAGAAGAATCTAAAGAAGGAACCTATCAAGGTAACCTACAGTACACCAGAACAGTTGAGAGAAGAGCTAGAGGCTAGCAAGAGAGAGGCTGAGAAGTTCAAGCAGCAGAGGGTCAGTACTTATCTTATCTTCCAAAAGATTTGTTTTACTTTTCTCTCCTTTACTGAGGTATTTCCTTTCGACTTCCCTCTTTCTCATTCTTTCTGTCTCTCTCTCTATCTCTCTCTGTCTCGCTGTCTTCATCTCCATTTCTCTCTCTATCGATCCATCTCTTTATTTCGCACTCTGCTCTCCTCTCCTCCCCCCTCTCTCTCTCTTTATGTCTCTATATCTATATTATCTATTCATCCATCTACATGTATCATTGTCACACTATCTTCTCTCTCTCTCTCTCTTTCGCTGTTTCTATCTGTTGACTCTTCTCTCTATTTCACACTCTCTTTATTTTCTCTCTCTCTTTTTCCTATGTTTAGGACCTGCGATAGAGCACCACACATCACAATTTTTTTTTCTCACAATCTAAATACAGTATTCTGTCACACTGAATCATGATCTTCTCCATTATGTTCAGATTTCATGTGGAGATTACTGATAAGAGAGATGTTATAGGACACTACTTAATTGCGGACACTTATTTTTTGGTCACATTTTCTTCAGTCCATCCTTCCAATTCACGACCCTCGTCATTCTTATTTTAGAAGGAGAATCGTAAGAGGAGGGAAGCAGAGATCTGTCATATTGGACACTACCTGTACTTACTAGCGTTTAACTATTTTTACTGACTAATGCCCTACTTAACCCAGTTATAATATTAGGATGAGAATTTCAAGAAGAGGGTGGACACTACTTACTAGCATGTACCTATTTCCACTTACTAGCATGTACCTATTTCCACTTACTATTGTACCCTACCTATGCAATTCTCATTTTAGGATGAGAATTTCAAGAAGAGGGTGGACACTACTTACTAGCATGTACCTATTTCCACTTACTATTGTACCCTACCTATGCAATTCTCATTTTAGGATGAGAATTTCAAGAAGAGGGTGGACACTACTTACTAGCATGTACCTATTTCCACTTACTATTTTACCCTACCTACGCAATTATTATTTTAGGAGGAGAATCGCAAGAAGAGGGAGGCAGAGATCCGTAAGATTGAGCAGTATGAGGAGGAGCGACGAAAGAAAGCCGAAGAGGAGCGTAACAAGCAGGCGGAGGAGAGAGAACGACTGAAGAGAGAGAAAGAGGAGAAAGAGAAGGCAAGGAGGAACATGATTGGTCTCTCTGGTGCTCCTATCAACATCTCGGTAAGTTTCACCTTGTCTTACATCATCTGCTGAGAGCCAGAAGTGTGTTAACATGTTGAATACAAAACGCAAGATAACTCTAGCTGGGATGTATGTATCTTATACCCAAATCATATTGGATTCAATGGATTATAACATGTATATTTTCAGGTGGAACTAACGCCCCACTGACACATGGCAGAAGTTCTTTTTTGTTGTTTTTGGTTCAGGTAGAATTAATGCCCCTCTTCTTGGGTGAGAAGTTCTATTTATTTATTTATTTTATTTTATTTTTTTTTTTTGTTGTTTGTTTACGTGACATGTTTTAGATGCCTGCCCTGGTTAGAAAGTTCTAGAGAGTGTCAAGACAAATATTCATTGGCCAGATGCATCACTTTGTTAACCCTTTGAACACTAAATTCCCTCACTCCCATATAGGCTTTGCACAGGGTGCACCTGGTTCCCCTATATGCAATGGGTTAAAAAGCTGCAGTTTCACATACTGCTACATTTTACTAAATCAGCCTTTGAGAAAGGAACTTGCAGGGAAGAAATCGCTTATTCTTTTCCTGTGTCAAAATCTTGGTTTTGTCTTGCAGAAAGTTGTATCCCAGCAGAAGGCCAAGAATCGCGAGGAAACCATCGCTGATCGTGTCCCAGCGATGACCATCTCGAGCACCACCACTGAAGTCGAGCTGCGCAACTTTGCCAATGACCTCTACAACAGACTGAAGACCACCATGGGAGAAATCTTTGATCTGAAGGAGCAGAAGAAGAAGAATGAGTACTACGTAAGTCCATGGACCTCGGAGCCAGGGATGCTGTAGCACTCCCTGAAAGAGTCAATGGTGCTTGGGGTACTGGGCCTTCATGCATGAAATGTTGCGTTTCATCGCAACCCAAAAAATTAAACGCAAGACCCAAATATGCAATCCTGACTGGCTGAAAATCATGTTGCTTTAAATTTTTTGAGTTACTAAAGAGAAATGCAACATTTGATTCAAGAGGGCCCTGAAGCATTGATAGTTATGTTTAGGAGGCACTAAGGAAATATCCTTGGGTATATTTCTGCCATGTTTGTTTTTATTTACTCATTGGAATTGTGTGATTAAAAAGACACCAAAAAACTTTTTCTTTTTCAGAGAATGTTGGATATGCCAATGCCATGGTAGAATTTTCTACCCTCAGCACCGCCATTAAAAGTCTATATAAGGAAGATGAATCACCCAAGTCTCCAGTGTAAAGAGATATCTTCTTCTCCTTCTATGTATCTTGCTGAAAAGCGTTTATGACAGATTGTATGACAACATGCTCCTGCAAAGATTGATCACTTCCTTTGGCGATTCTCAACTTGGTACTCTGGTTGAATTATTTTCTTGAACTCTTGACCCAAGACTGTACTTATTTCAAACTCTAAACCTGACCTAAAACTTAGTCGCCACCTTCACCTAATATCACAAGTTTTTCTTCTTCTTTTGAACAGATAAATGAGCTGAATGAACGTGTCGAAGTCATAAAAACTACCAAGTAAGTGAAAATCAGATGTATTCCTTTTGAAATTTTACCCTATGAAACACACATCTATTTTCATACAAAATCAAAATGTTTATATGTATGCATTTACTGACTGAACGCATTGGAGTCATAAGAGCTGATAAGTTAGTGAAAATCAAATGTATTCCTTTTTATAAACTCTACACTAAGAAGCACATAGTGTTGTACAAATCAAAATGTAAACGGTATGCATGTAAGTTTTATCTCATATCTCAGTCACACTACCAGACTTCCTCTGAACCAACAAGTAACTCAGCCATTTGGGGTAATATTATTTTTTGTTTAGTCTGTTGTTAGCCTGGGCCCTGTTTCTTAAAGCTTGTTATAAAACGGGTTCAAGAATGTAGCCATCCTGATTGGTCAAATAACATCACGTGACCGTGCAAAAAAAAGTGATAACGCACGGCGAGGGGACTAACGCACGGCTAATCCGGATCAAATACTAAGATTGTAAGAAAACACTAAAATTGTAGACCCGTTTTATAAAACTATTAATACATGGTTGTGATTTCGTGCGTTAGTGCGATCCAGCAACACGCAGGTTTTTATCGTGGTGTCTAACACACTCGGCTACGCCTCGTGTGTTAGTACACCACGATAAAAACCTTTGTGTTGGCAGATCGCACTAACGCACTCCCAACCATGTATTAATAGTATATTATCAATAACAACTGCCAAAGTTCTGCAACAATTTTGCTCTCAGCGAATCAGATGCAAGGATTTCAGTAGCTTATATCAGTTATTGCAATTTGTTATTGATAGTAAGTTTCATGAAACAGGGCCCTGCATGGTGTTGGTCTCAAAAGAGTGACTAGGGTGATACATGGGTTTAGAAATGAGTGATCTAGTGCATGAAATTTGAATGATATTTCTCTACAGTTCTTCAAGTAATTCTGTGTAGAGGTAGCTCTTATTTGAAAAAAGAAATGAAAGTCATTACCTCTCTTGCTTTTTGTTCTAAACATCAAGCATTTTTTTTTTTTTTTTGCAGATCTTCCCCAGTTGTGAGTGCTGGAATGTAAGTATTACTGTAATTATGAAAATAACCAATTATGTATCATGTGAGGTTAGCAAAAAATTACTTCCGTGGAATCTTATAACAAGTTATATTTTTTTTTTTTTTTTTTTTCCCCCTGATATAATGATATTTCAATTTAGCAAAATGATTTTGTTGTTATCAAGTTTTTATAGAATCTGAAGTACATGTATTAGGTTTTGAAAAAAATACAAAGAATAGAGAATTTTCCTTGGACTAGCAGATTGAGAATAGAAATGGTTGTTTCAAAATACGTCTACATGTGCATGTACATCAGTGAAAGGGATATTTTTTTTAAACCCATTACCCGCAGGTACCGGATGGTCTTGTATTATGCGTTTGAGAATAAGATAATTCAGTATACAAAAGGTTAACATCCCTCTTGCCAGTAAGCATCTCTATAAAAATGGATAATACCAAGCTTGGTATATAGAAAGGGAAACTGATACCTGTCCCAGGAGTGAGTAACTATGCCTTGGTTTATCAGAAATTTCATGAACTTTTGCTCCGGACTACTTTTTATTTATTGGGCAATTCTAGCGTAACGGACATGACAGTCAAACCCTACTTTTGGTTATTGAAGATAGTTTTAAGCAAAATGAAAAGTCATAGAACATATTTCACCAAGTGAATCAGGCACATTTGACTCTCGGCGACATGCACAAATTTTTTTACAGTGTTCCACTAAATAATTGAAGATAAAATGGACTCTTTGTAACCGTAATGGACACAAAATAAACAAGGATTTTTCACTCCTGTGAATAGTTTGAAATATCTTTGGGTTTGGGGGTTCTATGAGTCTAATTTAGGTATTAACAGAAGCTTACAATTATCCTCCAAACATAAATATAGTTTGTGAAATGATTATACTACACATTTCCTTTCAGAGCTAAAAAGTCGCATAACGGACATGACAGCTTGTGTATAACGGACATGGCACTTTTGTCCTCATTTTTTTAAATGGGTTAGAATATTCAATGGCTCATGCAAACATCACATCAGTAATCTTTGTTCCTTTCACATCAATTTACAACTGAAAATCAAATCTGAAAAGCTTGTGATGTGAAATTTGTCCCATTTTGCCCCAAAAGTGAGTTCTATAAATAAAATCATACCTAAATGTCCTTGAATCCTATTGATATACTTATCAAATTAAAGAACCTGTTAAGCTCTTTTGTTTGATACTGAATATGTCATGGTAGCAGAAATATGTCTGGAGTTATCGCCAATTTTATGATTTTTGGAAAGTGAACATTTCCCAATAGAGAAGAATTGATAGAGAAGAATTGCCCTTCTCTATCAAGTTTTAACAATAAATATAAAAATGAATTACTTAGGTCATACATCCCTTGATGAAATGATTTGCCCTTTGATTTTGTGTTTTTGTGTGTGTTGTGTAAACTGTCCGTAATTCTCTTAAATTATATATTTCATGTTTTATATATTTTTGGGACAAACCTTTGATAGAACCTTGGCCTTTGTTAGTCCCTTCACATTTAGATATTTTTCTGTTTATTTGAATATTTTTATTGTATGATGTACCCATCTCTATTGTTGAATTTTCATGTTTTTATTGTTGTTAATTTCTGGATACATGTATTTTCAATTGTGTTGTATTTTATCATTGTAAATTTTATCGAATGTGGAATAAATAAAATTGAATTGAATTGAATTCCTGTGGAATCGCCCATCAATTATTGTTGTCCCCGCCGAACGAAGTTCGCGAGGGGACTATGAAACGGGCTCCGTACGTGTGTGCGTGTGTGTGTGTGTGTGTGTGTCCGTCCGTCCGTCCGTCCGTCCGTCCGTCCGTCTGTCCGTGTGTGCTCAGATGTTAGAAAATGCTACTTCTCCGTCATTTCTTGGCCGATTTTGATTCCGATTGTTTTATCTGATAGGGCTGGGTGGGGGCTTCCAAACTTCTACACAGAATTTTGAAATTCATTAATTATGCAAATTTATGCAAATTTATTCAAAATCAACGAAAAATGCTACTTCTCCTCTATTTCACATCGGATTTTGATTCCGATTGTTTTATCTGATAGGGCTGGGTGGGGGCTTCCAAACTTCTACACAGAATTTTGAAATTCATTAATTATGCAAATTTATGCAAATTTATTCAAAATCAACGAAAAATGCTACTTCTCCTCTATTTCACATCGGATTTTGATTCCGATTGTTTTATCTGATAGGGCTGGGTGGGGGCTTCCAAACTTCTACACAGAATTTTGAAATTCATTAATTATGCAAATTTATGCAAATTTATTCAAAATCAACGAAAAATGCTACTTCTCCTCTATTTCACATCGGATTTTGATTCCGATTGTTTTATCTGATAGGGCTGGGTGGGGGCTTCCAAACCTCTACACAGAATTTTGAAATTCATTAATTATGCAAATTTATGCAAATTTATTCAAAATTGACGAAAAATGCTACTTCTCCTCTATTTCACATCGGATTTTGATTCCGATTGTTTTATCTGATAGGGCTGGGTGGGGGCTTCCAAACTTCTACACAGAATTTTGAAATTCATTAATTATGCAAATTTATGCAAATTTATTCAAAATTGACGAAAAATGCTACTTCTCCTCTATTTCACATCGGATTTTGATTCCGATTGTTTTATCTGATAGGGTTGGGTGGGGGGGGGGGCTGCCAAACTTCTACACAGAATTTTGAAATTCATTATTCATGCAAATTTATGCAAATTTATTCAAAATGGCTGAAGGTTCATAATGTTTTCATGTTTTATATTTCAGTTGTATACATGCATTGTTGGTATTATCTTCTTTTGCATGCAGTAACATTATTATTTTATTCACTAAAGTTTTTCACTGAAGTTTTAAGGTTCAGGCTAGTTAATTTCCACAGATCTGCACTTCCGGCGGGGACATTTATTACGCATTGCGTAATTTACTCATTCACTTGTTTTATTATCCATCAACTCCATTGAACCTTAAACCGATTATTAAAAAAAAAGGTATTTTACTAGGTTTTTATATTTACTTCTCATCTTGATGTTCTAAACACCTTGAATTGAATTCCTGTGGAATCGCCCATCAATTATTGTTTTATTATCCATCAACTCCACGGAACCTTAAACCGATTATAAAAAAAAGGTATTTTACTAGGTTTTTATATTTACTTCTCATCTTGATGTTCTAAACACCTTGAATGCATCTAAAATAGTATCTTCAATTCCTTTGTATTCTTACATGCACATGTTTTATCTAATTGTCTTTTGCAGTGTGAGCAAGATGAAGGATGGAGGTGCTTGGACACCAAAGAAGCAGGTAATGTACCTTATTAGCTTTCTAAATTTAGACCTTAGATAATTCAGTTCAAATTCAGTTTGTGAGCAAATATAGCAAGACACAGAAAATGTCACAATGAGAAATAGTGATAACTATTTTTATAGGGCATATTGCCACAAAAGCAGTCCATATGCACTTAGAGACTAAAATTGTCATATTAATTTACTATTTAAAAAAAACATCAACATTTGATCATATTGTAGTGTTTAACAGGTAAAGGTATAACTCATGACCATATGTTACATCTGAAAAATTTGTGTAGTTTGAATTGAATAGAATTATTTGGCATACTGATAGGAGTTATAAGTCATTAAAAAGAAACATTACTGTTGTTGTTGTTATTGTAATCATCGGTCATCATCATCATGATTATTGTTACATATTTCTCCTTCTTATTCCAGAATGATGTGGGTAGATCTCCCAAGCCTAGGGAGCTAGGGGGCATAGCCTCCGAGGGTGGGGTCCGGGGGCGCTTGGCCATGTTTTCTGGGGGAGGCGACACCACAGACTCCCCGCCAAAGGTAAGTCAACTCATCAACGATTTCAGTGGTTTGTTCGGCACATGCTCCGGCGACAATTGTTCCACGTCAATTTCAAACCCTAACTGCATTCTAAACTAACCATACCTAACCATAACCCTTACTCCGTTTGACGAAATGAAGCATGGAGCAATTAATTGTTGCCAGAGCCTGTGTGGAGCAACTTTCGGTGCTGTAGGTGATTTATCTTGTTCAAAATTTTATTGAAACAAAAAAAAAAAAACAAAAAAAAAAAAAAAATATATATATATATATATATATATGGGCAAGTCTAAGGTATTTGCTCTTTCTGTGTCCATCAACTTAACTAGTATCATAGAATTACAAACATAAACATAGAGATGATTGATTTCCTTGATATTTGGTTCCATTCCAGTTTAATGCAGCTTTACTTAATGAAGTCTTAATTATTAAAAAAAAAAATTATTGTTCGGATACGAACATGCACAACAATTCATTAATCTCTTTACTTGTTGTAAAAGTAAAGTTACATATTCTCCTTCGCCAACGTAGGGTTAGACCTTTTATTTCCATGTCAGTATATCTTTTGCTCTGACAATTCAGTAATTCAATTCAATAATACATTTAAAAGACCGTTGTAAAAAGTTTCTATTAATTAGTTATTGATTACTTAGAAAAGACCAGCTTTTGTTGTTTGTTTGTTTTGTTCTGTTTTTCTTAAGTGTTTATGGTTTAAGTTTTAAGTTCGATATATTTTTTTCATTACTTGGTACTTGCCACATTCTTACTGTAATTTATTTAAATAATCCAGATGTTCTGGGTGTGTGCGATTTAACAAGCCTCCCTCTTGGCATTTCCAGTGGGCATGCCCAATTTCCATTCATTTTTTTTCCCCAACTTTTCATATTGTCATTATGTACGCTGTACCAGTACTATTTTTTCCATCATTTTGTTTGTTTGCCAGTCTATGTTAATGAGTTATTTGCGTGCTTTTAACTTGTTTCATTTGTTTTTTTTTTTGTTTTTGTTTTTTTTTTGTATTATTTTTTTTAATGAATTGGAAGTAAATACTGAATTGAAGTGAATTTGCTTCAGGCTCTATATCCTTAAAGATACAGGGCTAGGTTAGGTTTGCAACTGGGTTTCGGGTAAGGTTTAAGGTTTGGAATGTGATGTTGTGTTTAATACAGGGTTGACATTATGATTTCAATTAGTTATGGAAATCGTCAAGGAGCATCTACAACCAAGTTTGTCTTATTCAGTGTATAACTATGTTTTCATTTTTTAAAAACTTTTTGTATCTATTTTGATAACAGAAATCAGCTCCTGCTAAGATCAATATCTACAAGTAAATTTGGAACGTTTGACGGAACCGGAATGTATACGGATAACCTGACTATGCTTACCTAGTACCGACACTCGTATATAGCTTTAAAACCTACATGTGTATTTATCCCTTCAAGAGTATAGAAATCTGTCCTGCTTTTTATGAACTTGTGATTAAGTGAAAGAGTAAAAGTGATCTAACTAAATAGATATAATTTAATTTTGGTATATATGTGTAGCACATATTTTGTGATAACCTTGGTACAAGTGTACATGTAGCTAAATTTTTGTTCATTTACAATGTGCATGTATTCCATATTTATGTGCTAAATTTTTGTATATTTACAATGTGCATGCATTCCATATTCTGATTGGTGTAGTTACACTTTTCTTTTACAATTGCTTTTGATAATTGTGTATGCATGTAACAAATAACAGTATTACTCATTTATCAAATGATATGCTTTATTGTTAAAGTATCATCTCAGATATGTATTTGTTTTTTGTTTTTTTTACATAGCGCTACAGATATAAGCACAAAATGACATTGATGCTGAATAGTACTTCAATTCTGCCAAAATATGGTAACATAGAATAAATAGATATTAATCCTTTTTGTTTCAGTAGTTTTTGGACATATCTTCAGAAAGTATAGCCAATATATACACCCTGTATTGACAAAAATGGCATAAGTACATGTATGTACACTGGACTTCATTTAAAGTATCTGTCGTACATTTTCTCTCAATAATCTTGTGGGACATACGTGTACATGTCAATGTTTTAGAATGATATAAGTTAGTTCCTGACAGAAAATCTTTCAGGTTATGACCGATTCTGAACATTTTCTTCTTTATTAAACTCATAGCTGAATAATTTGTATCTGATAGCAAGTGATTAATGTACATGTAGCTTGCATTTATGTACAGAGAATGAGATACATGTAATTGACCATGTACATGTACATGTACATGTTCTACAAAATCAAAAAATATAATCATGGAGATTTGAATATGCATGAATAGTGGATACAAATTTGAATGTCTGTTCTTTCCTTGATAATGTCTGGATTGTCTAAATCTATTTCTTATGTGACCATTCTAACAATGTCAAAATATTCCTAAATGTGGATTTTCAGTTGAATGAAAAATACGACATACATGTATGTATGCATAGAGTACTTTGCTATCACTTTGATAATGTGTAGACCTCTGAATTATATAATTTTTTTGTTCGATGTTTACAATAGTTTTCCAAGTATTATGTAACCAAAGAAATCAAATAGATGTGTTACAATTAACCATAGAAAATATGCAAAATAAATATCATGTAGACAATATAAGAGCTGTGTATTGTGTCATGTTATGTATTTACATATTCTTAAGGCACTGCATCCCTTTTGCAGACTTTATATAAAAAAATTCTGCGAAACTTTGCACAGGTTTAGTAAACATCCTGTAGATACTGCCTATGAAACTTCAAAGTCACACGTTTTATAACTCCTTTGTAAGAAATTAAAAAAATCAAGCTTTTGTCTGCGAAAGGTATGAAGTACCTTTAATATTTTTTCCCCCTCACATTTCTTTGCAAGTCAAAGGCATTTTGTCCTATGTTACCACTCCCATCAAAGGGTTCTGATGATTCTGTCAAGTTAGCAGTTCTACTAGAGATTAATTCCGACCATATAACAAGGAAAATGACACTTGAGATGTTCATATTCATAAATTATTTTTCTGTAAGTGGCAAACTACCTTGGACTTTTACATAATCATTGAATTGATCGCTTTTATTTTCCCTTCTTTTCCCTTCTCTTCCTCACTTCTACTCTCCTCTGTCTCTCTCTTCTACCTACTGTTTTTGCCCCGTAAATGAGAATTTTAAATGTTTGTAACAGATTGCGTTCTTCTCTTTGAACAAGCATCAACATTTTCTCCTGTTTCTGCACTCGTACCTCAACCACACCGCCATACCGACTCCACACTGATTTCCAACTGATTCTTGGCCCTTGGGGATAATCATTACCGTTTCAGGACAGGAATTATTTAAGGGCTTAATTTATCACATTTTGTTCTTCAAAAATTGTCAACAGTAATATTTTTCTTTTATTGCTACATGGTTCTAATAAGGTTTAGTGTCTTTGAAAATTATGGTTAGAAATCTTGTCGAAATGTTGAAAAGATTGCCAATTTTGATAATAAAACAATGAATTTTGAACCTCTCAGTGTGTTGCCAACTTAAGGATTTAAAAGCTTATAAAATTCCTCGCACCAAATGCAATATGGTCATGCGACAAGAATGGACATAGTGTGTGCAGAAATTTTTGTTCTTTGTACTCATGCATTCTGGTATATTTTTCAGAGCTCTGAATCAAAAGTTATTGAGCCAAACCACAAAATGAGGTCAATTGTCTCGAAAGGGTTCATGTTGTTTTGTGTGGTCTGTTGTCGGTATCGTTAGTGTGACCATCAGTAACAACTGCCACAGTTCTACAACAAATTTGCTCACAGCCAATCAGATGCAAGGATTTCTGTAGCTTACAACAGTTATTGCAACTTGTTATTGATAACAAGTTTGATGAAACAGGACCCTGGAAAATAATGAACATATTTCCATTTCAAAACGAAAAATACTTCAAACAATGTTTTACAAGTTGCATTGGAATACCAAACAAGTTTATTGCACCGACGCATGCGATATCATTAATGCTTGAAAACATTCGCATCATTAATAGTTACATAATTGAATACAGACGTGATCTAGATTATATCAACAAATATGCTACAATAATGTATTTCAAACTAAGTAGTATTGAAAAGAAGTGCGAGTTGTATAAGATTGGATAGGAAGAATGAGAGAGGTAAACAAAGACAAGATGGCTAGCAAGTAGATGATAGAGAGAGAGAGAGGGGGGGGGGCAGTCTAACATATCAAAATGGATCTGAATTCAGCATATAAATAAAGATACTTTTTATTTGAAATAATACAGCTTAAACCATGGCACATACACATTTTAAATATAATTGTGGAATAGAGAATACACTGTATGTTAATTGATCATTCAAACAGATTTTCTCACATAATTCTGTAACTAAATCAAAAACTTTAGAGTCTATATAATGTCAACGTGAAATTATGTGAAAGGTTGAGGAAAAACGGACAACTAATAAAAAAAGTTATGAATATATGTAATCCAAAATCGCTAAATGAATGGAGATCTGAAATTGCAATGTCCTCATTATGCTAACGAGATGCTGTGATGTAAATGTGTTTTACTTTCCAATTACCTTATACAAATAATGTCGTAAAAATCCACTTTCCTTGAATATATCTCAGAAAATTTGATTTCTGTATTATAGGTGGTACTCATAAATTTATTCCTCACAATATATTTCAAGCACAATGTTGATAATTTCAATTTTCTTTGTTTAAAAGCTGAAATCTGATAATTTTCTTATTTATTACCTATAAAGAGAGAGCACAAAAACGTCATAGCATCTCATTAGCATAATGAGTATATCCGTCATGAAAAGAATCTGCACAGTTGATTTGTCCAATGCGTGTCATGTGACAAAATACAATTCCCACTAGCCTCGTGCAAATGAGTAAATTGCTATGGATGGTAACATCATATCACGATCCGTGAACAGTACAACAATTCATGGATACTATTTACGGCGTATGCCATCACCCAAAGTGCGCACTACATTGTGACGACATTCGATTTGCGCGCATCTATTGTTTTAGGCACCGGCGCGTCATGATGTCATCATTACGCGTTTGATATCCGGGCAAATTCGATATCATCCCTTCTTCAAAACTGTTTGTGTAATTAGTGTGCGGTCTACCATAAGCCTGCGGTGCAGATAACCATAAAAGTAGATGAGTAGATTGAATTGGCATTTTGTTCAAGATGACGGATATAAACCAAATATATACTGCCTCCATTCGAGTTTCTGGTTAAACTGTGGTACCCTCAGTGACGTGAAGACGACCATTTTCCTTCGGGGGCTGCACCCCTCAAGGCCCTCATGAAAACAGTCGTGGTTCACATCACCTCGAGGACCATATTTCCCACCAAACTTCTGAACAAAATCGGACAAGCAATAAGAAAGTTATGACTTTTGGAATGTTGTAATCAATATACATTATGGGAATTTCAAATTGGCCGAATTGGTATTGTCACTGCGATATATAGTCGCGGACAACTTCCCCAGCATTTGCTCCATCACACAGAATGACTAAAATGTAATTTTTTTCCAAAGTGTATTACTCAGTAGAATATTTTTCTTTTATGAGGACCTATAACAATATGCTATCTAAAATATATTTTGAGTACTGCCCCGAAGGAACAGGTGCTTAAGAGAAAACCTCAAATTAATGATACATGTATTTTATTGTATCGACAAAGCTGACGGCCAGTATCACGTCTCAATCGACTTACCAAATAACCAATTTGAGATTCGCATATAGATTTTGGTAATCTATTTTTTTTTTCAAACATCCATAACTTTCTCATTTCTTATCCGATTTCTTTCAAAATTTCAACATCCCTTTTTTTTTCTCTTCTTCTTATTTTCCACTTTCTTTCACACAAATCATTTTATTACCAAGGTTGGATTGCTCTTTAAGGCTGAGAGCATCAAGAAAGGTATATGATTACAGCTTAATAATAAACACTTAATCTTTTTGACTATTGCACACATTCCAATATAACTGTCCCACTATAGTAGTATGAATAAGAATTCATAACTTTTAAAAATTAAGGAACATTGTACACGGATATTTAGTTAATGTAAATTGCACATCAATTTACCAAGTTCAATAACTGCTGTACTAGTAATAACTTTGATCACATCCAATTAGTACTAAATTTGATAATTACCTCATTGAACAGGGCAGTACTGTTTGCACATTATACATGTAACTTGATAATTGCATACTTATACATTTACATATATTTCACACGGACATATATATTACACAATCACCAACTATCGACGTTGAAACTGCAATTCTAGTAATAACTACGAACCTACATTGAACATTTCCATCCATTGAGCACTAAATTGAATTATTTATTCGATCATTAAATAGTACTGTTACATTTTTTTTAAATAAATTGAATGTCATTTTAGGCATAACACGAATTTTTCATAGCAAGTTAATGATAATATCAAGTTTATTTGAATGAGTCAGTGAAGATTTGAGAAAACTTCATTGAATTAAATGTAAGGAAGTGAATTTTAGCAGTTCTTTAGATTAATCCAAAGGAAATCAGATTTGTCGATTGTTCATCTGTCCTTTTCAAACTTGCACTGACATGTTTCATTCTTCCCATATTCCTTAAATCATCTTTAAAACATTATGCCGCATTAACGTGTTTCCCTCTTCCCAATTTTTAGAAGAAAGAAAGGAAAGTTGTTATGCAGGCTGGAGGTGACAACTGTTCTGCTTAATTATTGTTCCTGCCACCAAGGTGCATGATTAACTTGAAGAAAAAACAACAACAATCTTATCCGACTTTATACTTCAAGCAGAGTGGAAAGTAAATTTTGATATTCTGGATTTGACCTTCTTATAGGAGACATAATTTATTCAGAAGTGCAGCCACCCCAGTTTAGAACTGGGGCCAGGGGCAACTGGTCCCCACTTCATTAAAGGGGTCCCCATTATACACTGGAGTGCTTTTAATGACTGATAGTGAAATGGAACATGGATGGAAAGTCCCCTTCCTCCTATTCTTCTTATTCTCAAATTATTCTGCCTTTGGTGTGTTCTTTACTTGTACATGTACCCTCTGCTAATACGTACATGTACTTTTTTCCCAATGATTGGATGTAAAATGACACAACCTTCCCTTCTTTTCCTTCCCTGTTTATGCACCCCCTAATCCATGTTTCATTCAGACAATAATAATTATGTCATCTTCTTTCATCGACTAAAAGTTATCTCTTGCGTCAAGGGAGGTAGAATCCTACCAATTTAGATGGGAAAATGGGAAATGATAGTGAAGGGGAAAAAAATATGTTGGATATTTTTCTCTTCCTTCTATGACCCTTACTGGATCCCCCCCCCCCCCCCCCCCATTCCACTCCCCTTCTGACAATCCTGGATCTGCCCTTGTCTTGTGTGTTTAGTGCTGATTTTAATGTAGTCATAGTATTATATTTCAATTTGATTGTGATTTTGTCATGATAAGACTTCCTTCTGCTCATCGAGTTTCTGGTCTTAGGTTTTCCCTTCCTGGATTAGCCATGGTGCAGCCTATTTGAAAGCATCTGACCTTGCTAAAAAGTACTGCTAGAATAATGGTCACAGGGATTAAAAGACATGTACATGTACATGCACCAATGAATAGATATTTCCAAGACACTGAACATCCATACTGAGACCTTTTCGTTTTCTCAGTAAACGTTGTTTGCATTGTTGCTGCTTGTGAATTGGAAGCAGTGGTCACACTTTCACTGCCTTTTGTAGGTTGTTGCCCCAAGTTCTGAAGAGAACAAGGGGTTTTATTGTTGGTTATGGCACTATTTTGAATAGGATCCCACACATAGTCCTCACAATCACACATGGATTTTGTTTTGACAAACACAGATGAACAACAATATACAGAATGATTTGTAAGTCTTGCCAGCATTGTCTGACTTACAGTTCCTCCATTTTTATCTGGCAAAGTCAATGGAGGTAACCTCATATCGTATTGATAACATACAATTTGCCCTGGCAGAGTCCCAACTGATGCTGAACAATGCAATGCGATCCATTCCCTTTCAATATGTATAGTACTTGATTGACAAGATGCTTTGCCAGGAGGATAGTCAACACGTAAACCTATTCGTGGGTAGTCTGGTAGCATGTGCCCATCCTTGTAAGCTGTGAGGATATATGTACCCTGATCATCTCGTGAAACGGGATTGATTGTTAGATTGCAAGAAAATTGGTCATTGTCACTCCCGCTATTATTTATAAGTTTATACCTTGGAGGCAAAGACAAAATTAATGGATTGGCTGAGCTGTAAAAGGGTGCCTTGTATCCATGTTGCAATGTAACTTTTGTACTGTCACAAGGATATGAGAAATTCAGGTTTACCGCTTCCCCCTCTTTGACATTCAGTATTGTACAGACACCTTTTCTACTGGATAAAATAAAGATAAGGACAATAACTGTGCTGTAATTCATGTTTAAATGAGCTGTAACTTTATGTATCTTGTACGGAGCAAGCTAGGACTTGGAGAGAGGGTTAACAAACAAGTCCGGAGCTACATACTTCGATAGTTTCAAACGTCGCTCCACCTAGCTTAATGAGCTAATAGCAAATCTCTCTGTACTTTAATATGCTTCTGCTGTTGAGAATTCAAAGTTATTTTGTCTCTTGTCTCTTTTATATACTAAACATTCATATCTTTCTTTTTAGCATTTAAATCTGTCTCTTATACAATTATTTTTTATTAACAATTGACGAATGAACTAATAAAAATAAATACCACCCCCTGGACAATTTCCCCTCCAGACAATCACCCACTTTATGTACATACCAGTACATGTACTTATGTATGAGGACACCTAGCCAGCCCACCCAGGACAATTACTGCCAGGGCAGTGTTACAGCCAGGGCAGTGTTACAGCCAGGACATTTACTACCATAATTACCCTCCAGATGCCAGTGACCTACATTCATAGACCCTTTAGTTTTCCCATTAGTGCATGCTTTTGGTTGTCACAATGGTTGGTTGTTTGGGTGATACAGTATCTTTATTTGGATGGTAATTCTCCAGCTGAGTCGTTTTCACAGATGGTTGATTGTTTTAATGGATTGTATAATTGTCCGGTTGGGCGGTTGTCCGATTGTGCGGTTGTCCTAGTAGGATGACTGTCTGAGGAGTACTTGCCTAGGAGGTAGTCCTAGATTTGCCTGGTCACTGTGATCAATCCATTTACTTAACAACCATCATTGAAATGTTCAGGTTACCTTAATTGCTGGAATAGCATTTCAGATACAAATAATTTGTAATGACTTTCTTGAGCTTCAGAAAGAATATGTACTGGTACATTTTGATGATCATTACAATCATAAAACATATATGTGCAAATAGTTAAATCTTGTATCCTTAGAAGAATACACTTCTGCTGATTACAAATGATCTTGGATGATTTCTACTGCTGAGCTATCTGTACATTTAGGCTGACCAACTCTTGATGTCCATTTTAAATATTACATTCACAGGAAGATCGACAGATCAACAGCTAAACGTACAGTGACATGTAACATGAAGTTTTCCTTTGACGACAGCTAATCGTAAAGTGACATGTAACATGAAGTTTTCCTTTGATGCATGTAAATACCAATTAGATGAATTGTTGCCTCTTGAGCAAATCTGCTCTTTAACATGTTTATTGTTTCATGAATATTGGAGTATCTCATCACATTCCAGTTTGTTTAATGGATTATTTATCAGACTGCCAAGAAAGCATGTGTATGCTTGTACGTAAGAAACCAAGGGACAGACGCTTTAATTCCTCTCTGTGGGACTTGGTAACAAAGATTGATGCCTTACCAAAGGGCATTAGCACATCCACTTGGTTTTGGACCTGGGTCCTCACTGCTCTTCCACTGGAGTCATCACGTCTTAAGAAAATAAAGAACAGAAAATTCAAGAATCATCTACTTTGATTGGCATTCATTCCTGCATTGCTTGTATTCCAGTGTTACATGAATGTTGAGTGCTATTCCAAGTTAGCACTAGAAAAATATAGCAAAGACCTTAATCCTATATTTTGGGGTTTGCCTGTTTATCTCCTTATTATTGATGAAAACTTTCTAATTAAAAGAAATATTTGTCATTCCTCATAGAGAAGAAAAATAATGTAGTTCCAAATCTGATGCATCATCAATTCATGTTTTATGTTTTACATGTACATGTATGTATATGGACAATGACAGATTCTAAGAGAGATTACAATAATTATAAAATACTAAATATATGTAATGTATGTACATACATGTATATGTAGTTACCAGTAATCTGCAAAATGATTTAGGTAGAATATATTTAGTAGAGTAACTAGGAAAAGAAATTAGGGAAATTGAGGGAATTTTGCAAATTTGAATGGCACTTTACTGTCATTTTCCAGTACTCACATGTAGAATATAAAATGACCAGGGCATGAGTCATGGTACTTTAAAGGTCAATCACAGAGGCACATATACTTGTAAGTAAATGTAGAACTAACCTAAAATTATTTCTAATTTAAAACCTGATTTACACACTTCACCCCTTTCAAGATCTGCGAACTATGCCGATGCACGCATTGTACATTGTGTGTGCATCCTCCCAAATAGACAAACAGAAATGAGTTTGTGTCTGCATGTACCATCCCTATGGGACATCTGTCACACACATTCTAAAAAAATCTTTAGTATGAAAGACTGATTTTCTGAAATTGTCCTTTCAAAATTTGTTGACCTTTCTCTGGTTCAGGTTATTACACAGTTAGAATATATAAATGATAAAAGGGAGCTTACCAATGTCGGCAAAAAAATCCATTTGTTAGGTAGTGCAATCAGTAGTGCAGTTTCATTTGGATGCTAGAATGTTCGCGAAGAAAGGTGCACCCCATCCCCCATTTGCCACAATCTACATGTATGGCTAGAGTGCCCAAGTCTGCGCACACGCGTAACTGCGCGATTCTGATAAAACAAAACACGCAACGTACACAAACATTTCATCCTTATTAGCAATCGGTATTCATGCAAAATACGAGTCAAAATGATGTAAAAAGGTCTTATTTCAGATATTTTATTCTCAAGCCTCAAAATATTGTCTTTCACGTCAAAACTCCCGAACTGTGTGTAAAATGAATGAGTGCGCAGACATGGGCACCATTGTTTTTTGAACACTGAAATGACACAGCCGCCGTTTCTTGTGAAAATGGCATTGTTCTTCCTCTAATTTTGATGAGATTTTTTGCAAACTTACTCTTTAGAATATCAGGAATAATATAAAACTAAGCTTTAGAGGAATATTAGAGAAATTATTGTTCATTTTCAGGTCAAATCTTAGGTGCGCAGACATAGGGCTCCCCATCAAAATATATAGTGTACAGCAAACAAAAGAGGAAGGATATTGTCTGATTGATGGAGCTGGGGGGGGGGGGTATGTCTCATTGAGGCTTGTATGGCATCTGAGTCCATGACTTTCTGAAAAGCACCCTAAACGAGGATGGTTTTTGATACCCTTTTCAGGGAAGTCCGTGAAAACTTCTGATATTTAGATCCTTAACAGAGATTTTTTAGATCTTGCATAGTATTTTACACCCTATTCGAGGATTGGTTCTTCTTGACCCTTTTTTAAGGCCAATCCAACCTTGGTAATAAGATGATTTGTGTGAAAGCAGAAAAATAAAAACAGGATGGTGAAAGTTTGAAAGAAATCTGACAAGGACTAAGAAAGTTATGGATGTTTGAAAAATGAGATCCCTACATCTATGCGAGTCGTACACAAAAAATATCATTAATTTGCGGTTTTCTTCGAGGCGCTTTTACCCTCGGGGCAGTACTCAAAATATATTGGAGATAGCATATTGTTATAGGTCCTCATGAAAGAAAAAGATCCTACTGAGTAATACATTTTGAAAAAAGTGACATTTTAGTCATTTTGTGTGTTGGAGCGAATGGGGGAGTTTTCCACAGCTACATCACAGTGGCATTACCTATTCGGCCAATTTGAAATTCCCATATAGTGATTACTTCTTTCAAAAAATCATAACTTTATCATGCTTGTCCGATTTCGTTCAAACTTTCACCAATCTACTTCTCTGATTTTTGCTCTTTCTTTCAAAGCAACTTGCTATTAAGGTTGGATTTCCCTTTAAACGAACATTTACTTTGGAACACATGACAGAACGGTGTTTTGATTGAAAAAATAGAAAAGAACCTCTTTGGATTCTTTTTATGTTGTATTTGTTACCCGGCACCACAAAACCACCAAAAAGTCGCAACCCGTGATTTTGTGTAAACAGCTGAAATGGAAGTTTGGGTTGGAATTTTTGGTTTTTCTGAAAGATCGTTCTTTTCTGTACCTTTATCAAAATCTGGAAGCTTAAAAACACAGTAGAAGATGAATTTTTAACAGTATTTCTAGACCAGTTTTTTCGCACATCTTCGGTTTCTTCCTAATTCTTCGCCTTCCTGTATGATCTTTTTTAAATCTGTACCGCTCACCCTCGTAAAATCGCTGCAATCTCACGGGCCTTAAATTACCTTTTCCCTAATAATTTGTATACTGAGAGAAAGAATAAACTCTCAGCAATCTCATCATACTGATATTACAGTTCACCAATAGTCGCGAAATTACAGAGCAGTTTTTTTTTTTTTTTTTTTTTTTTTTGTAATGATATTTTTATTTTCTCTCAAATCAAGAACATATTGTACAAATCATAAATGACAAAATTAAACATATTCTTCATAACAAAAACTAAATGCAGTGTACATTTTTCTCTTAGATCAGAAATCATATTGTACAAATTACAATGACAAAATTATACATATTCTTCAGAACAAAAACTGAATGCACTGTAAATTGATACTTTGACTTAAACATAAATTGCGAAAGTACTAGGACAAATTTTTTTTTTTCATACCTGTTAAGAAAGCATATGATCAAAGAGTGGACATTGAGAGAGAGAGAGAAAAAAAAAGATCTATTATCCCACTGACCCCCCCCCCCCCCCCCCCAACAAAATACATGTATAGTACTGGGTGCTATGGCCTTTTGATTCACTCTCCATTGAATTTCTCTCTTGTTTTCTTACTCGGCACGCTTGAACAGATCTCGACTTTAGAGCTCATTTCCTCCCTATTTAATACCAGCAAACCTCTGCTACTAGCTCCTTTCATCCGGTGAATTAAAAGGGTTAGAAAATTTCAATTATAATGAGTCATATATCATTTAAAAGCTGAGACTTTGTTCTATCCAAATATGATAAAATCAGAAAAAAAAATTTTTGCGACTTTTTGGTGGTTTTGTGGTGCCGGGTCACATTTTAAGATTCCCTATTCCTGACTTGCTCCCGAATGTACTGTCAAATGTCCTACACTTTTGGAGGATCTTTTCTCATCACTATTAGTGAATTGGATACCCCTTTTTCAGAATTGTCCTGTTTTTGATATTCAACCCCTTAAAAAAAAAAAAAAATTAAAGAAGGTGAGAGCAAAAAAGTGGGGGGAATTTGCTAAAATGTCAGAGCTTTCGCCGGGGAAGGGGGAAACTACCCCCTCCCTGCACCCACCCCTTTTACATACAGTGAAATATTGCGTCCAAATAATAGACCGGTTCTGTAATGTATACAAATTTATGCACACTTCTTCTCTGAGCACGTAGTGACGAGCTATTCCATTAACCTGCTTTTTATAAATGAGCCTCAATGCTTGGAATCCAGTTTGCATACATTACTTGTTGCTATGTCCGGCAAGCTTTCAGGTTGTCAAGAACAACCTTTGAAAGGTGTGTATAAAATTGGCATATATTACCGAAGCGGTCTATTGAATAACAGTCATGGTGTCGAACTAACTTTCCGCCTGAAAAGGGGTGCTACGAGCAGTTATCTTTCTCTCAAGTTTGGTATAAAATGTCAGAGCTTTCGCGCTTCGTGCGGGAAGGGGGAAACTCCCCCCTTCCCTGCACTCATTTCTTTTACTATACGGTGCAATATTGAGTCCAAATAATTGAAAAGCAGTCCTGGTGTCGGACTAACTTTCAGCCTGAAAAAAGGTGCTACGAGCTGTTATCTTTCTCTCAAATTTGCTATAAAACGTCAGAGCTTTCGCGCTTCGCGCGGGAGGGGGAAAATCCCCCCCCCACCCACCCCCCCCCCCCCTGGCCGGGGAGCACACTTCGCGTGCTCATCACTAATTTTGTACGCTTTGCTTGCTCCCAACCACCGCCCCCTAAAATGAAATTTTGGCAACCATGGCTACGTAGTTGGATCCTTCACGTCTGCTCCCCCCCCCCCCCTATTGAAAAATCCTGGCTACGCCACTGTACCAAAACATTGTAAAATGATTTACTGCCAATGTATCCATAACTTAATGGTTGACTGAGCACAAAATAAAGAACCAAGAATAAAGACATTTCAGGCTTCACCCAAAACTTTTGCTCTCAAATTAAATTCAGTGTATTTCATTTTGTCACAAGTTATTCTACATGTTCTATGAATTCTGTGCTTTCCCCCAAAATTTCCTTAAAATCTATTTGTTTAAAAATGCACTTCATTTGTGCCAACTCTCCCCTTTTCTCTCTCATTTCCACCCTCCCCTACTCATTTTTGTTTTACTGTAAAACATGGTGACTGTGAACACTAGAATGAATAGCAACAATATTGGAAGTGTTTTTGACTTTCTTGCCCTGGAATGATGGCAACCATCATTTTTCATTCGTCTTATCGATAGTGAGTTCACTGTTATTATCTTTTCATATCTCTCTCTTTCTTTCTCTTTCTCTTTCCCTCTCTTTCTTTCTCTCTTTCTCTTTCTCTTTCTCTTTCCCTCTCTTTCTCTTTCTCTTTCCCTCTCTTTCTCTCTCTCTTTCTCTTTCTCTTTCCCTCGTTTTCTTTCTTTCTCTTTCTTTCTCTTTCTCTTTCTTTCTTTCTCTCATTTTCTCCTTTTATTTCAATATATCATGCTATCTTCATCTCTCTTGTTTCTCTCTCTTAAGATTGCCAAACTCTTTATAGCTACTTAATATTATAAGACAAAAAAATTGAAGTATACCATACGTATAGTTGCAGGATTTATAAAGCTTTTAAAACAACTAGAAAGTTACATATTTTTCACACCAGTTATAGGTCTGCAGTGTTTCTAAACTAAGCAGTACACTAATTGAAGTATTTCTACTTCTACTAGCTTGCTTCATAGGATGTATATCAATGTTTGTCCAGCAGTAGGGCTTGATGGATATGGATGACAAATTAATGCATTACAAGTGAACATACATGTATATTTCTCAAAGTATGCATTTAAAAGTTTTGACTATTCTGTGACTACATTTATATGTACACAACTAATTTCAGCCAATACACTGTATAAATAATTGATAACAATGATAGATTATAAATGCTACTGTAGTGTATCTTCATAACTCACATTTTGAATATGTTCATGTGCATTGTAACAGACAAATCTATAAATGTAGACATTACATATCACTTCAATATCTGGAATGGATGAAGAATTGCTTAAACATAAAGAAGAGTCCATCTCTGTTTTTGCTTTCAATGTATAATTTCTTTTCATGGATTACAATTTATGCAAAATATAGCCATGACATACAGTCCTATTGACAAAAATTTTAGAAATTGGTTTCTAAAGTCTCGGGAGCCAAAATACAACAAATAAAGGGCCTATCTCATTAGCGGAGACGTCGCCGCGACTGCCGCGGCAACTCGGGAGACAAAAAAGCTTAAGGGCCTATCTCATTGGCTTGGAGACAAGGTGGCGACCTGGTGGCAACTCGAGTCTCCGCAACACGTCTCCTGGAGACTGCATACATTAACATAAATGAACACTAATATAAAGCAAAATGAATTTGATGGTTTCATCAGATTCACCTGGATATGAAAAAATTAAGAAACTAGTTTTTATATTTCCAGACAAATAGTTGAATTTGTGTTTTTTGCATAAATTAGCATTTTTAAATAGGGTGCCATGCACCGATTTCATGGCACCCTATCTAAAATGAATGCTTTTAATACATATGACTCACAGGCAAAAAATTGTGTTTTTGTAAATTCTGTCCCCCAAATTTTGTTAACAGACCTGACTATTAAGACTATTATTAAGAAACCATGAGACTTTTTTCCATCTCTTGTACTCGGAGCAAATTGTTTTATTTTACATGGACGTGATGATTTCATTATGTCAATTCATTTCAGCCCTGATATTGGATATTCAATTCAATACAATAATGGCTTTTATCAAAAAACAATGCCTTGCAGCCAAAGGTTGAATTGTGTATGTTTTACATTATTTTACATAATGATACATAATGCATTTTGTAAGTACAATTATACATTTTGTATTAAAGTCCAATTATTAAAACATACAAACCATTATGGCATTAAAATATTAATTTTGATGGCATTTACATAATAAATTAGATCCCAAAACATGTATAGCATATTATTAGCGTTAAGAATTGTCAATACAGGTAAACAAATATTGATTAATAAAAGGAAATTAAGAATTGTATATACACTGTACAATGTTAAATATAATGCTAAAATGAGTAATTTGTAATTCATTTAAAAGATATATCTACAAATTCCCTATTCTATATGTATATACTCCCACCATGTTTAAATTATTCAGGATGACTATTTCAGTAGTATTGCACCAATACATTGTAATACACACATGGGTTATGGAATAAATTGGATTCAAATAAACAATGAGTGTTATATGCCTAAATACATGTATCAACTATCAAGTAAAATTATTCTTTTAATTTCAATTTTGTTTTACATTATATTTTACTGCAGTACATATAATATCCAGATTGGTTGTATCTAATGCATTTTATGCATCTTTTGTTATTCTAGCCAGGCCGTACCATGAAATTGACTCTTCATCACCCGGTATTTAGTTGATTTTAATAATAGCACAAAAATGAGGGAAACTGACTCGTGAAAGTTTGAGCAAAATACAATGAGAAATAAGAAAGTTATGAATTTATGAATTTGTAATTAATCAAACACAAATTGGCAACTCGGTGACATATTTTCTGAGCTCCTCTCCCATTTTGCCTGTCCAGGAAATTTAACAAATTTTCTTAGTTGTTGATGAAGGAACTGTATTTATTTCATACAGGTTTTGTTTTAAAACATATGTGAAATGATTATATCTAGGTTGCATGTAAGGTTAAATATTTTCTTTAGAAAAAGAAGAAATTTACGATTTTTTAGTACAGGGCAAATAGGAGAGTACCTCGCAAGATACATCACGAAGTTGCCAATTTGTGTTTGATTGATAACAACTTCAAAAATTCATTACTTTCTTTTTTGTCATCAGATTCTGCTCATACTTTCATTGATCTGTTTCTTTGATTTTCTCCTTCTTTTAAAACTAATTTGATATCAGGGTGGACTTCCCCTTTAAATGTATGTACCAGAGAACACTGAGATGTATAGGAATGGGGTTAAAAAGAAATCTGGAAAAGGATTTTTCTGACATCCCCCCCCCCCCCCCCCACTCAAGTCATGATGCAGACCCTTTTCATTTTTAGGCAAGCTTACCTATAATTACATGCTGTCATTAATCAAAAATGGTTGTAATTTGTCCAGTTGATACAAGTTGTATGCTCGTACATGTAGATCCATTTCAGAGTCAGATTTAACCTTTTCATGAACATTCCCTTCAGATGGGAGACGGTGTGGATGCTTTGCCTTTACAATCTTTGATAGTTTCCTATATTGCACTTCCTTGTAGCAAAGGTACACTAATAAAATCAGAATAATCAGAATTAAGATTACAATCAAGACGCCATGTCCCCAATGCCACTTTGGTATAATTCCTGTGCCTGCATCAGAATCGACTATGCTGTTACATGTACAACAGTTGGACTCAGGGGCACACATTATTTTGTCCTCTGTAGTGTCTTTGGACGTTGTCGGAATCGTACCTTCTACAGGTACATGCTGCAGGGTAGGTGGACAAGGTTCTGAGACATTATTGGTTATTGGGATATTTTGGATAGGATCCCATCCACTGTCCTTGCACTTGCATCTATCTTTTATCTGTGTCATATTAGAGGAACAACAATATACCAGTACACGATCTGATAATCTGGCCAATAAGACCTGACTTAATGTTCCACCATTTTCTTCTGGTTCAGTACGTGATGGTAGCCTCATGTCATCTTGGTAACACACAATCTGTCCTAGTATGGTACCTACTGAAGCTGTACATTGCAGTGAGAACCATTCCTCATCATTATAATCATTGCTTAATTCACATGATGCCTTACCAGGAGGATAATCAACTCTCAAACCAATCTTTGTATCCCATACATATTGCCCATTATCATAAATTGTAAGAATGTATGTACCTTCATCATTTCTTGAGACCGGATCGATTGTAAAGTGAATGCAACAGCCTTCACTCCCATTCTCAACTCTAAGTTTCTGATTTGGAGGCACTGACATAGATTCTGGATTTTCTGAATCATAACATGGGGATCTATGTCCATACTGTAATGTAACTTGTTTACTATTACATGGATAGAAGAAATCAAAGTTTACTACTTCTCCCTCTTGTGCATATTGTATTCTGGAATCATAATTGATCTGTCTGCTAAATATTATCAAAGAAAATAGAAGGAAAAGGTGCAGTTTAAATCTAGCTGAAATATTTTGTAACATTTGCATATCCTACATGTACATGTAGGTATGAAATCAGAGTCAGATATAAGTTGGTTCAATATACAATTTATGGTTGATAAATAAATGTTTATATGTATACTTCACATTCTTCAGCAATATCTTTCATGAGAACGAAATTTCAAGGCAAGTTAAGTAATGGTTACAGAATAACTGTTGATTTTGCATTCATACACAGGTAGGCGACATCCTTATCAAGGAATGATAGCAAGGGAATTTGAATGTATGTATTTTGTGGTTGAAAAATATAAGTGAATTTTGCATTCATAAGTTATAGGCTAGAATCTGCTTGAATCACAAGGCAAGTTGGCTATATTCATAACAAGATAGACCATAACAACATCGTATATATATTACACTGATTTATAATACATTCACAGTACATACATGTAATATATATCGATATCAATACATCAATAAAATTCAACAAGTTACACAATAAAATGTTAATGCTAAACTTTCTTGATGATTGTGAATAGAATCTTATATAGTTTTGTAGATTGCATTATGTGTCATCAACTTTTATTTAGTCAGAGCAAACTGCTGTAGAAAGATGTTGAATACAAGACCTATACAACAATGTAGGTTTTTCAGCATGAAAGATAAAGCGAAAAGTTGCTTCTGTAGTGAAGATTCACTTTTGTAATTTATGGTTGTTTTGTGATGTGATGTTTTGGTTCATATCCCTGCTCTCAAATTAGTATCAGCCTTTCATTACGTTGTGCATCTTCCAGCATCAGAGTAAATGTAACTGTTTTTCAAAATGGTTCTTGAAAAAGCGAGAGAACATTTGAAGTCAAGTTGTGCATTTCTTCTTATGAAGGAGACAGTACATCTACATGTCCATATGTAGAGTGGTTTCAGATCAGTCGTTTTTTTCCACTGCTTTGCCCTTCAAAATATTTTGTCCAGTGCAGGTCATAATTAAGGGAAGGACATGAGTCTGAAAGAGAGAAAGAGGACGAAAAAGGGATATACCTCGTGTAAGATGTACATGTACTTCTAATGCCGGGTCTTTCTAACACATGTTAAGCCTACCTGTGCATATAAGACCTTTATTTGGGATACGGGACTTATAGCTATCCCGTATAAGTTGCAACATCAAGTTACAGGATGTACATGATGTACATGTACCTGGCACTTACTCTGCAAAGTACAGCTGGAATTTTAAAAAGTTTAGATTTTACCAAGGACTGCCATACACTACTTACTGCATTACGGCCATGGAGCTACCACTGTGAACAAGGGCTGTAATATGTGGTGTTTTCTGGATAGTCCTAGTGTCCTACAATGTATTACAGAATACTGATGAATGTATACCTCGTGTCAGATGTACTTGTAATGCCGGGTCTTTCTAACACATTTTCAGCCTACCTGTGCATAATTAAGGCCTTTATTTGGGATACAGGACTTATAGCTATCCCGTATCAGTTGCAACACCCAGTTACAGGATATACATCTACCTGGCGCTCTGTAAAGGAAAGCTTGAACTTTAAACAGTTAAAATTTTACCAAGTAAGGATTGCCATACATTACTTTGGCACCTGAGGCCTGCATTATGCGGCCATAGGCTACTGCTGTGAACGAGGGCTGTAATATGTGGCGTATTCTGAAGAGGCCTACAATGTATTACAGATAAATGTAAATGGCTTTGCTGGTACTTGGAGTATATGGCCACATATTTCTGTGAATATCTGAAGAGTGGTTGTGTGGCTATCCTGATGCCTGAACACCATTGCTTTTATTCAAATAATTGTTAAGGCAAAAGAGCATTTAGAAATTTATGAAAATGACTAATAGTGTGTCCTCCCAATGAAACAACAGTAGGCCTAATGACTCTGTGTCTGCGTGTACCATCCCTATGGGGTATCTATCACAAATATTCTAAAAAATCTTTCGTATGAAAGACTGATTTTCTGAAATTTGAATTGTTCCTTTCAAAATTTGTTATGACCTTCCTCTGGTTCAGGTTATTACACAGAATATGTAAATAGTAAAAGTGAGCTTACCAATGTCGGCACATAATCCAGTTGTAGGATGTGACATCAATAGTGCAGTTTCATTTGGATGCTAGAATGCTCTTGAAAAAAGGCCTCCTCCTCCCGCCATACGAATGAGTCATTTCTTTTTTGTGCGCACATGCATGTACACACACACATACCCCCTCAAACAAAAGAGGAAGGCTATTAGGCCTGCAGATGGAGGCTGGATTTTGGGGTCAACTGGCAACTGTCGTATAACAAGCAATTTTTTTTTTTTATAAAGTATATGTCTTATTACAAATTTACAAGTAAAATTTATCCAGAATTCCTCTTCGGGAACATGCCCAAATGACGTCATCAATATGGCTACCCCCATAACCGTTAACAATGAATGGGAATTTTAGGAAATCTCAATCTTTTGTTACATAACTGACATAAATCATGATATAATTTGTTGGTATATGTATTTTGGATTCCCTGTTTTTCTGCAAACAAAATTTGGCTCATTTGCAGCATCTGTTATTAAAAATCTGAGCCAAAACTGGGTCGTTGCTATGGCAACATCATGCTGGAAAATTGGTTTTTTCTAATAAAATGCAACATCTTCTCAACAATCAGCAATATTTTTAATTTATATGTAAGTGTGCAGATTCATAGCTGTTAAGTTGAATGGAGTCAAGACCTAGCTTGTGAGAGACCACAGTTATGGCCAATTTGCCTGTTTCCATGACAACACAACTATCCAGAAACGTATGTGAGGTGTATTATGTATGGGCCAATATTTCAGCACAGAGGCTGGATTTTTTGGTCAATTGGCATTATCATACAGCAAGCAAACACTATGAGGCTTTTTTTTTTTTTTTTTTTTTTTTTTTTTTACTCAAATAGCCTATAAGTCCTTACATTTATCATAAAATTAGACCATCCCCCCCCCCCAACAAAATAACTGGAATTATATTCCAATAATGTCTAATGGCTATCAGTGGCGTAGCCAGGATTTTTTTTTTTAAGGGAGCAGATTTTGTCAACTGTGAAATTCTGCTTGGAGGGGTGGGGGTGCAACAATTTTTTTTCGCCAGACCTCAAAAAGTCGCTCAGTGGGGGGGGGGGGGGGGTATCAGATGTTTTCCTCCACAGTTCTCTGACAAGGAAGGAAAAAAAAGGTTTCTCGCCGGGTAACGCCCGATAACGTTTTTTTTTTTTTTTTTTTGTTGTTGTTTCGGGTGGATATGGTCTTAGCGTGAGGCAGTGAAAAGCCGTTACCAAGCGTTTCTTACAGATATTTACACTAAAATTTGTTCGAAATCGTAAATGGAATGTTAAATAATCTCGTACATGTGTCTTATGATAAAAGGAGAGTAGTATGTGACTATATTAGATAAGTTTCTTGCCAGTATGAATTTTGCTACCGAGACTGTCTATGAGCTTTAAGGAGAACATAAAGTAAATGTAAATAGAAAGCTACATCATAAATTCAGACATTTTGTCATAAGTTCACTGTGGTTACCCTTCTAGTACCAAACATCTCTTCTGGAATAAATGCTGTTTAAAAGCACATAACTTTTGAAATCGAGACTATTACATTATCAGTGTATTGGGAAAAATTTCTCAAAGGTTGAATATGCCTTTGTACATGCAAAATGTTAGGATAGGGGATCAACATTACCAAGAATACCTCAAATATGTAGGGGGAGGAGAGGGTAAGTCATTTGTCTCTGTCTCCACTCCCCCCTAATCCGCAACGCTATCATGCTAAAACTGTAGATTAAAAGAAACTTATCCCAACTTTTCACTGACACTCATCAAAGTCTTTCAGCTATCGAAAAGCAAAAAAACACCGCGTACTAATTTTTTTAAGAAAGTATCTTGTAATGGAAGAGCAATATGCAAGTTATTGATTAAAGTTAATTGACATTTTCTTGATTACTTTAACAAAAGGGCATATTTTGATGTAATGAAATAGAAATATATATGGATGTTGAAAACTGTTGCGCGGATGATATAAGTTTCATGTGATGGTCAATAGGCCTATATACATCCTGCTGAACATGACGACTAAAACCCAATCCGCAATTGAAACCTCTCCTGTATACCTCTTCTTAGATGATAGATATATATTTGACCCTTGTATATTTCCATAATTAAACAATGTAACATACACTGTACAATTCTGTCTTAAGACAGAATTTGCATCTAAATTTGCATCTAAGTTAATTAGGAATGTTTCAGTCGAGCTAATTTCCCTAATAAGGTTTGCCATAATTTAATAATGTTTCAGTCGAGATATTCTTCCTGATACATTTTCCCAGGACCTGGCATTTACTTTGAATATATACTAAAATGAAATTATAAGCTTAAGGTGGACGATGAATTCTATCAACACTTAACAAAGATTCAAATATTATAATCCTTTACATGCATGACATGCTTCTTCTATGAAATAACAACAACAACAAAACAACAACAACAACAACAAAACCCAGAAAATTATCCTGAAGATGATGAATAACGAAAAAGAGCAAACAGAACGGAACAAAATACTAAATCAAACCCACCTTACATTTACTTCATTATTCTAAGCAAGGATGATTGTATTGTTCATCATTCTGAACAACACGAACTTGTAACAAAATTAATATGATTGCATAAGACAAATTACAAATTAATATCTTGTGATCACACAACAGAGAAATATGCAGCTAAAACATTTAAAGTGATTATGGTGTTGGTTAACATGCCCATGTGGAAACTTTTTTAGTGAGGGTCTGACCGACTGGAAATTATGTGCTCGTTTGTGGATGGTTTTTGTGTCACGCCTGTGTAGGAATAAGGGATGATTCTTCGGGGTATAGAAAGAAATTTGTTGGTTTTGAGTCTAGAACTATAAATAAATGGTCATCTAAGAGTTACTTAATCCTTTTTTTAATGCATATTCAGACAATTTTCCTTAGTATACAATTATGATGGAACAGTTTATAAAAACAGTTAAATGCAGACATGTTTATTAATCAATAAATGTTTTTTATGTTGTCACGCATGAAGACTAGAAAGCGTTCCAAGAAATAGTTACTGTTTTTCTTCTTCTTATTATTATTATTACTACTACTACTACTACTACTACTACTACTACTACTACTGTTATTGTTATTTTTATTGTTCTTGCTGTATGATCATCATATAATGCTGTGTCTGTTAACCCATGAACGGCTGAATTCTCTCATTCCTATATAGGCTTGAGACAGGGACCACACGGTTCCCATGGGCAATTGGTAAATCAAATTCCTAAAGTGGGCCTCAGTGGTTGCTAAACGATATTGATGACATCACATGTATAGAAAAACGTTTTCTTGATTGTTTGCCCTCAAAGGCTTGTCACAGGAGTATCATTAAGACAATATCTTTATAACAGTATAATTTTACGAGCAAAATCACAGTTGGCCAGCAGGTTCATGATTTTGTTTGAGCACGTTCCCAAAGGAGGAATGGACAATGTGACGATCCAAAATCCACAAAGATTTTACATTACATATCATTAAGCTTTATTCTTTGTTTTTAAGCACATTTCAGTATCCTAACCAACATTTTCAAATGCTAAATATTACATATAACAGTTAAATTAGCAAAGACTTCCAATTTCTCAGCTGGAAAAATCCTAATTCAAAGAATATGAATCCAAGTCCAGAATGTTCTGAAGTGTAAAGTAAGTAATCCACAATATCAAATCCCAAATAGTAAATTCAAGCAGTAATTCCAAATAGTCTGTTGTCCTGATGGTGAAAGATTTCATCAGGAGTGATGATCCACGAAGATCCAAACTAAGAATCAAGCTTGAACATTCAGGAAGTCATCGATGTCAACGACGATGTATGTCGAAGATAATGTCCAAATCGAAGTCCAAGATGAGATCCAATATGATATCCAAAGCTTGATATCAATTGTAACCCAGACTATCACCTCTGATACTGAAGTGACAGCCAGAGAGACATGCTCTAAGATGTCATGGGTGAACCGATTTAATCTGGCAAAATTTCCAGCTTATATACAAATGATAACATAAATTAGAATATTCCTGTTTTCTCCTTTCCTTTCTTGAAGAAAGTAAGATCCAGATTATTCCTTACCCATCTATTTATAGACCTAACTGTAAACAAATCATTAGCACTATTTGTTATGTAAATTACATGAACTTTCATCCACTATAAATAGATAATATTCTTCTTATTTCCTGCTTATGAGTTCAATAAGAGGTCAAGTTTGTTTACATTAGAAATATAAACTATGAATGCTTTTAGGCCTTACTAGAAGATTCCACCTGACTTTAGAATTACTGAAACAAGAATATATCATTGCTGTTCAAGAATGTTCCACACAGGTCTAATAATTCCTACATCGTTTAGTCAGTTTTGCTAACAGATTATAACAATAAAGTTTTTACAGAATCCACTGATGTTTAGAAGGTTTTACTTTGTTACCTCATGTGATATTTCTACTGGTTATTCCTAAACCCAAACATGCATAATCTTTTGTCTTCTAGAAATGTTCATGACTACAGATGAACTTAGAAACCTAACAAACAAATTCTTTCTAGAAGATTCTACAATTTCCTAACATCAGGCTTATGTTTTAAATGTGGGATACTGCCCACACTGCCCACAAAGGCAAACGGTGAAAATTTATTCTATTAATGCCTGTTGTCCATTTAGAATTGTTGGTAATAACCTACTTCCGGAGTTGTTGGTTGTTGTTATCATGGAAACAATAACATTGGTGACCATGGTTTCCCCATATAATGAATTCATTCAGGTAGTGGCTATGAATTTATATAACTGGACACTTACAATGAGTTTTTTGGACGTTTTATTTAGAAAGGTTTGACATTTTTCTCAATTAATTTTTTTTCCAAGATGGTGTTACCATAGCAACGACCATATTTCAGCCATATTTTCACATGATCAAGACTTTAAGTGGGTTAGATTTTCACTGCAACCAACAGGACACATCGAAATATATGTGGACATTTTAATTACATTTCAAGTAATTTAATGACAAGGATATGATATTTGCTATTATTTCTACTACTTCACTATTATGTTGCCATGTAAACGGGGTTGGTATCCTTACTCACCGCTAGTTCAATTGAAAGCAAGCATACTTTGATAGCTGATGACCTAAGCTACCTGAGAAATTGCATTATGGGAGATAAAATCATTTCCTTTCTGAAAAATGCCATTTTTATTATTAGAAATATGTAAGTGACAAATACTCTTGCACAATGGCAGTTTTTAGGACGCCATTTTGAAGACGTCATTTGAGCATGTTCCTGAGGAGGAATTCCGGGTAAATTTTATGTGGGATATTGTCAGGACCTATACTTTCAAAAAAAGTGAAAATTTGCTTGTTATACGATAGTTGCCAGTTTGGCAATTTTTAAGCCACTTTTTGGCCATCGTCTACTGGCCTATATTGTCTAATGTGTGCATAGAGGGAGATGCAGCTACATACACTATAAAAAAGGTATAGTCAAATATGACTGATATCTAGTCAAATCTGACTAGGCAAAAGGGTCAGCTGGGTGCAACTGATAATCAGTCATTTTGACTATATATTTCTAGTTATATTTATTTGACTAGATAATCAGTTAAAAAATCTTACTGGATTTCTAGTAATTTTCACTATTTTTGCAAGTCAGTTTTGACTATTTATATAGTTATCACACTTTCACTGATATTTCAGTCATTTCACCATTCATTTCTAGTCACTTTTCACTCTTTTTATCAGTCAGTATTGACAACAAATATAGTCATTCCACTTTCACTGATATTCTCGTAGATTTTCACCATTCATACAGTCACAGCATACACTTGCATTCTTTCATGCACCTCCTTGGCCTTTGGTGTTCGTGTCATCACAGTTCAATTATGCTGCAAGCAAACATCAAATCAAATCATAAAAAATTGCAATAGCAAACCATCTTATATATACATTCAAGGCAACATGCAAATATACACTTTGCATTTGATTTAATAGTCTAATCACGAAACATTTTAATCAAAGTATTTTGAGAACATTTCATTTACATATATTACATGAGCGTCAATCCATGAAACAATATGAAATATCAAAAATTATTATTTTCAACTCCCTTAACCCTTAAAAATACTGGGCTATTTTGACCCCCCCCCCCCCCCCCCCCCCCCCAGTCTTTTTAGGGTTAACCCTAATAGGCCGGGCTTGAGATCTTGGCTGTCGAAAAATTGGCACGCATATCTACTATATTGTGTAGTTGCTTTTTCGAAAAATTATATAATTTCATTAATTATGCATGGAATCAGACTTTTTGCTCCAAATCAATAAATGAAGGTCAAAAACAGTTATGATGTTCATTATAAGCCTACTTTTGGCTGGTACCATTGTAAAGCCAGATATGTTTTTCAGAGGAATTTTTTAGATTTGATTTGGTAACGTCGTTTTGAGATATTAACATTTTTCTGCGCATTTGTGCAGATTCTGCCATTCGTTTTATACACATAGGTCCGAATTCACAAAAGAGGTTTAAACCATGGGGTGGTTTAAACCTCCTTACGCGTACGAAAAATAAGTGTAAATAAGCGCACCAACCCATGCGCGCGCTTAAAGAAAACACATAATTGGACCGGATTCTGTGTGCGCGTACGCTTAAAAAACCTCTTTTGTGAATTCGGGCCGTAGCATTCGGCCATTGCTGACATCGTATTCATGCAAAACAGAGTACAATGAAAGAAAACATATATTTATGAGATGAAAGTCATTGACAATCTAGTTGTATTATGCTATGTACCTAAAGCTAAGAAACCACACTTTTTTAAAATTCATTTATCAAATTCTACTTAGTGACCCTGTTTTTGAAAAACAATTTTTTTAAAATGGGAATTCGAGAAATCCCATTTGTGAAAAATTCTGTTATTCCTCTACATGTAGCCTGTTGTCATTGTTCAGACCATTTTCAAACAAAGAATTCTTGGATTGTTATTATGTAACAGTTTTTTGAATAGCCTGTACTAAGGTATGAATATCATATAATAATGTTTTTGTGATGTTTTTATCATTTAGATTACTTGTACATTATGAATTTCTTTCAAGTAACAGTATGATCTTCTTACCAGTTTCTATGTTAAATGATGAAAGTGGCACAAACAGGATTTTGCATCATCACACATAACATAGTATAACTATAACCATGTATAAAGATCATCTGGACAAATTATTTTGCGCTAACTTTTTAAAGGAATTTGATTGGTCCGCATTTTTTGTCGCCTTGCGACAAAAAAGGTCACTTGCCTCTGTAACATTTTTTGACGCCTCATATCCCATTGACTTTGTACACAAAATGTTGCTGAGCTTTGTTGTGCCTTGTCTGAACAAGGCTTTAAAGGTAGTAGCCCACATTTGCAAAATATGTCAAAACAAGCAGTATAGTTGGCATGGAGTTTGGATATGATTACAGTAAACATGTACAAAATAACATTTCAATCTGCCTCTTACTTTGGTAAAAACATATGAAAATGTAACATGATGTTTCTTCAGATCACCTCTTGTTCAACAGTAACTCAAGAGTGCGAAGCGGCGGAGCTCAAGATCCAATCCAGGGACGACTCATAAAACAGCACGTTTGTCTTTCTTAATCGATATAAAATAGGAGGAATTAGATTTCTGACTTACATCACTTCTAGACTTCTTTAGAAATACGCTCAGGCACTTGAAATTGTCATTCGAAGGTGTCTTCGATGGGAAAAACAGTGATGTCGCATCGTCGATTTGACAATTCGCAGAAAACTGCGCAG
Source organism: Heliocidaris tuberculata (assembly GCA_025618425.1). Lineage (NCBI taxonomy): Eukaryota > Metazoa > Echinodermata > Echinoidea > Camarodonta > Echinometridae > Heliocidaris > Heliocidaris tuberculata. The sequence continues at coordinate 28,832,327 of CM046843.1, read as the reverse complement.
CACTACTATGAGCATACTATGAGGCGCCGTTTGTAAAACAATTATATAGATAAATTATATGTTATATAATCATATGAGCTACGCGTTCAACAGTAATTTTGCACCATTCGTAAAAGCATCGGGACGACAGGTTTAGAAATTGATTCTAAAACCCTGGTTCTCTCTCTCTAGAATTGAATATCATTGACAAAAGGCGACAGGTGAATTATGATACTTTTAACTTGTCTTTCAAAGTCATAAAGGACCTATTTCATCCCGCTTCGAGTTTTGTGGGTTTGCAAATATGGGCTACTACCTTTAACATTTCCTAGGACTCTATGATGAAAAATTAGAAATGTAAGCCCTAAGGGAAATGGTACTGGATGGGGTTGTGGTCTTGCAGTTGGGTTTTCCACCATCCATCTTATAAATGACTTTCTGCAGAAAGTCATAAGTGTTGGCTGCCTCCCCTGGATAATCTACCCAGAGAACGAAGATGGCCTTGAAACAAAGGTCCACTCCATGGATGAGGGACATTGCCTCCAATGCAACACCATCACAAATGACAAACACTTGCTCCGGCTTGAGGATGTCTCCAAGGGCGAGCACAAATGGTTGCTTCTGCTTGCAGTTTTCGAGGTAGTCTGGAAGGTTTGTTCCTACCTGAAAGAAAGAGAAAATTATGGTGCTCTATCACTTTTCAGATCACATTATTACAATTACGAATTCTTATGACATGAAGAAACAGTGGAGAGTATTTGACAAATGCAATATGAAATGTTATTTATTTTTCTTTTCGTTTTGTACATGTCATCTCAAGACATGTGTAAATCAATGTTGTTAAAATAATTTGAAGGTATTAAAAGAAAACAAATTTCCATTCATTTGTGTGTTGGCAATTCATTTGTGTGTTGGCAATGAGGCATGGGACAAAGTATAGTAAAATCTCGATTAGAGGCGCATAATTGCTCTTTTTAAAGAGTTCCATAAAAACAAAGTGGGGGTAAATATTAATAATATCTGTCTTGGTAAAAACAGCGCAATATATCTTCAAAGTATATGAAGAGTTTGTTCGTAAAACGGGTTAGATCCACTTTTGTGACTTCAGAGAAAAACGCATTTGTTTGCCAGATTTTGTACAGGCTTCTATGGAAAAGTGAAATTAGGAAGTGAATTTCTTCATAAGTGCTCTGAAAATTTAGCTTAATACTTTTGTTCAAAAGACAGGCACAGTTGAACAATGTTCTTATATCAATAACTCAATTTTCATAAAAAGTGGATCTAACCCCTTTTGCAAACTTCTTGCAACACCCCATTATGGGGTGTTGCAAGAAGGTTGCAATCAATTGCAAACAATTGCTAATTTTGAAACAACCATTCTGATTGGCTCAGGGTCTGCCCTTTTAAGAAGACATGCATGCAGCAATGATTTTGATTGGCCAGTGACAATCAGTTGCAACTTGCAATCGATTGCAACTTTCTTGCAACACCCCAATAATGGGGTGTTGCAAGAAAGTCTTCATATATAAATGAATTAATATCAATAATCCCAGAAATATAAAGAGTACAATCCTTCAAGTCAGTTCGCACCTCTGTTTGAGATTTTACAGTAGGGACATTTCCAACAACACAGCAAAAAATGCATATTTTGTCATCTTTTTTATTTCATGATTATGTCATGAAAAAGAACATGATATATGCTAGCTAAAGCAAACTGAAAATGAACCACAGAGAATAAACTGGTTAAGTGAAATAATTGATGCTTATCAGTAAATGAATAATAAGGACAATTTAAAGGTATATAGGAATACTTGCGGTATAAAATAAATTTCACAGAACCTTAATAATTTAATGCATGATACACATTAGATGTGCTGGAAATAGTAGAACATTCGTCATATAACAATTATCCAAATAAATCATTTTGATATAGAACTAACACAGAAATGCATATATGGGACAGTGTTAATCTGACTTTTTGACGTTGGGTGATGTCAAAAAGTATCAAGCATGTTTTAACCTATGATTCTAAAAATATTCAGTACATTTGTGTTGAAATGTTTCCATACTACAGTGCAAATGTGAAGTACTCTTGGCTGAAAATCAATCATAGGCCTATTAAACTTAAGCAAAATTTTCCACCATTGACCAGTACTCCATGTTACCTTTAAAATTGAAAAATGAACATGCTTAGACTATGTCCGAGGCTGAGTGATTTGCATTTCATTAAATTGATTTTCTTACTGGGCCGATGTCAATGAAGGCTTTGGAAGCCTCTGCCCTGCTGCATCTCATGCTGCGCTTCCCCACCTTCTGCATTCCTGGAGGCACGATGTGTGGAAGTGCAAGAAGTGCTGCTGCTGCTGGACACGCACTGGCAGAAGATGCTGCACAATTAGGAAGAAAACAAATTAAATAAGATTAGATAATACATATAATATGGAATTCCCCAAACCACATTAGGTGAATGACAACTTAAGAATTATCCCATGCCCCGTTTTATTTCACCAAGGCCAATGGCCGAGGTGAAATAAAATGGAACATGGGATGATTCTGAATTCGGAGTGACCATAGTTTGGCATAGGGAATGACAAATGGTTTGCTAATTATCATAGTATGGAAATAAAGTACTTTATAAAATGATTTCATGATCCTACACAAAATTTTGATTTGGAAGAAAATGAACTGGAATTAATTTCGAGTAGATGGACTATTGCCATATGACCAACAACTTCATGGTTTGGCATGATGACCTATCATTTCAAATTACAATTAGCTCATTTCTTTTCAAGACCCCCAATGATGTTTTGCAAACAAGCAACATTACCATTGAAATCTATATTGTAGTTAGAATATACTAAATTAATATTCTCCAATTGACCTTTCTCTTTGTTCCTCCTGGAAATCTCTCTTTCCCCATTCCAAATATCATTTCTCTATTTGCATCATTCCAGCTTCAATGTTGTAAATGTTATTCAATTAAAATGTGTTGGTTTTTAAAAAATATTCTTACGGAGATGCGGAACAGTCAAAGCTTCCTGCCATGTCGGGTTATTGAGGTCTGCATACTTCAGTACCAGGGGAGCTATTTTTGGCCACTCTAAGAGCAGCTTATCTGCAACCTCTGGATAAAGAATCCTGAAGTCCTGCTGAATCTGGAATAAATGAAAAAATGTTAGTATAAATCTATTTTCAATTTGAAAGGGAAAAAGCAATATGGGTAATTCCACAGAAAAGTGAACACTTTACCAAAACTTTAATCTTTGAATAGGCTACATGTAACATATTTAAAAAAAAAAAAAAATGGCAAACATGACTTTCAATTCGTTTATGTAAATACAATAGCCTGGTTATGGTACCACAATGTCCGCATTAAGATTCCAAATTCGAACTTGACCTTTATTTTAGTGTGATCTACCTGGGCCCCGTTGCATAAATCTTACCATTAATGGTAACCCTGCTATCAATGGTAACTACCATGGTAACTATGCTATCAATGGTAACTACCATGGTAACACTGCTCTACAGCCAATCAAAATCCAGGTTACCATTACCATCGATGGCAGAGTTACCATTAATGGTAGATTTTATGCACCGGGGCCCTGTACGTGTACATCCCAAAATTATTAAAATCCGTCCACTATTTTTCAGGTTATCGCGCAGAAAACAAATTCCCAATGAACTGTGACCTTTGACCTTTGACATGCTGACTGCGAATTCGTACTTGACCTGTATTTTAATGTGATCTGCCTACACTACAAAAATTATTAAAATCTGTTATTTTTCAAGTTATAGCGCGGAAACCAATTCACATATATAATGAGCTGCGACCTTTGACCTGCTGACTCCGAATTTGAACTTGACCTGTAGGCCTATTTTAGTGTGATCTACCTCAGTACCTACTTCCCCAAAATTATTAAAATCCGTCCACTATTTTTCAAGATATCGCGCAGAAACCAATTCACATATATAATGAGCTGTGACCTTAGACCTGCTGACTCCAAAATTGAACTTTTACCTGTATTTTAGTGTGATCTACCTACATCCCCCAAATTATTAAAATCAGTCCACACTTCGTCTGCGGGGCCGGCCGGGCATAAGAATTCCAAATATTTTTCTACCATGGTACTATTTATTTATTCACTTATTTATTTACAGTTTTATTTATACAGTGTAGCATTGTCAGTTACAGAACTGCTTTCCACAATGGCCCTGTCCGCTTACAATTAGTATATAATCGAATGAAAAACCTAATGTTACAGATATTTAATCCATTTTAAATAATCAATAGCACAAAACTAATCTACATATATTTACATATATACAAATAATCTATCAGAGTAAGGAGAATGTAAAAAAAAAATCAATTTAAACAACAGAACATCAGAAACACACACAAAAAACAAAACAAAAACAAAACAAAGAAGATAGAAATAATTTAAAGGTAATCTTAAACGACAAAATTTGACAATCGCCCGACACGATGCCATAAAGTTACAAATATACTTGAAAAGAAAATTAATTTGAAACAAAAAATAATGATGAGAATGAGGAAGCTAAGGATCTATATTCGCTGAAAATGTGAGAAACGGCAATTTTGATGCCTATAACAATTCGATGAGGATGGATTTTAATAGCTCAATTAGACAGTGAGAGATACCAAGTTTGGACATAGCTCACAGATACAGTACGGGCCGATTATACACAAACACACACACACACACACACACGCGTGCACACGGGCGGGCACACACACACAGAGTACAGTACAATGCAAGGTCCACAAACACAGATAGATCGGCCTATTAAATAGCCTAATGTTTGGTCTAGCCTAGGCTAGGCTTGGCTTAAGTTAAGCCTAGATTATTACTACGTACTAGCGGCTATAGCCGCTTTAGTCTGGATTAAGTTGGGCTTAGGCCGTAGCCTAGCCTGGGCTAGCCCGAGACTCCGACTCCGAGTCTGAGTGATAGTAGGCCTACCATGATGGAGTTTAATTGGCGCTAGACGGCAGCCCGCTAGTGCATGCAGTTTCGCACCGGGCGTACTTCTACGGATTCAATAACGTTTAGACCAACGCACGTAGAGGGCGTCAACACTTTGCAGTGTTGCTATTAGGAAGGTTCACTTCGCTAAATTTCTGTGACCATCGTTTTCTCTCAGAGAGGTTTTTCGGTAGATTGTAGATTTGATTTTTTTTTCAATTAATACTTTCAAAAACTTTTGAATTAAAGTTTTAAAATCAGATGTTATGTTTAATAATATTTTTATACGATTTTTATAATTTTCAGGAGAAAAAAGATTAAAATAGTGATAAATTTATCATTTTACTTTACGATACAATAATATGTATTTGTGAGGTTGCTAACGCTCTTCTGCTCTATTTCGCTGCTACTACGTACGTGTACCGTACCGTGTATGTATACCACTGACCTCTCCATATGTATACAGAGCTAGCTGATACAGATCTCACTCTCGATCGACCTCCTAAGGCTAGCTGAGGCCTGAGAGTCAGAGCTCGATGATGGATCAATCAATTCAAGGTTTGATTTTAGTTATAAATTTAGATTAAGTTATTTGAAATGATGATGAAACAAATTTGGCAATCCAGGGTAATAGGGACCCGCATGTAACGTTAAATTTTAAAAAAATTGTTCGGATGCTGGATGGAGCGATATGATGGAAGGGGGATCAGATTCGGATGACCTGATACTTAACAAAAATGAAGCCTTCTTAAGTTCTTTTTTGTATTTAGATTCAACTTAAACCATGCATTGAATTTGTGATAATCATTATCTATATATTTTTCTATAAATAATATCGTCTAACTTAGATCAAACACTTGTATTTAAAAAAATTAAGAAATAGGTCTAGATCTAGGCCTAATGCCACTCACACTTTTGCGAGGTTATTGGAGATAACCTCGCACTCTGTACCTTCATACTGTGAGCAATTGCCTCCCATAGGCAAGTATGTGATAAAACTGATATCTTGCCCATATGATTTGTGTGCAGGAGGGGAGCAAGATCACTGACCAAAAACAGCCTGAAAATTTCACTTGATCCAGAAATATCCTATCGAAGGATCAGGCATGAAATTATCATTCTAAAATGTAGAAAAAAGTATTTTCTCAAAATTTTGCCGATTATATTGGTGTTTTTACTTCTTCAGCTTAGAGGTCATGACAGGCCGAAATTGACACAGCCCCATATAGTGATGGTCCCGTGAGTGGTCTAATGCTTGAAACTTTTTCAAACACTGTCAAAATGCTGTTCGTCTGGATGGATGGATACACAACTCGTCCGACAGTCCGGCCACCATTCATTGACCAAGTACACAGGATGAGTGCCGGCCACACAACAACTGCCTGGGTACAGCCTACAGGCCTCTTATTGGGGTAGGGTCGGCTCTCTTAAATGAGAGAGCCGACATTAAGAGGCTAACAACGAATGGGAGACAGAAAATTTGGTTTACTGCCCATCACTTATACATGTACAAACTTATCTGAAGTGAAGATAACCTTGTACTCCAGACTTGCTTTTACGGGTGAATAGGCTTCAATAGCTTTTGTGTGTATCAGCAAGCGTTTTTCCAGTCTAAATCATTCATACATGAGAGGAAAATAATTATTTAAAATTTCACTTTCTATTTTGATTCCCCAAATTTGTGGCAAATTTAAGAAAATTAAATCTTGCTTAGAGCAACTTTGTTGTCTGTTTTTGACTGCTGCAACAGTGAATGTTGGACACAGTCCCACATAGGCAAGGACCTATGAGTGACTGCCCATTAATGCTGCCTGGGTACTCATACTAATACGCCACTCATACTAGGGCCAAACTTATGCGGGACTGTAGCGAACATTCACTGTTGAGCAGTCAAAGCGAGATTTAATTTTCTTAAATTTGCGAGATTACCTGTTTCAAGGAATGTTCAACTCCTACTTTGCCACAAATTTGGGGATTCAGAGTTGAAAGTGAAATTTTTAAAATTATTTTTTCTCTTGTGTATGAATGATCTAGCGGTCCTCGAAAGTGTTAAACCTGCCGTGCCAAACAGATCTCCAAAGAGCACTACAGATGCCAAGTTAGACACTACTGAAACACCATCTAGTAGAGGTACTAAGGAGACCACTCATAGGCCCTTGCCTATGTGAGACTGTGTCCAACATTCACGTTGCAGCAGTCAAAAACAGACAACAAAATTGCTCTAAGCAAGACTTAATTTTCTTAAATTTGCTAGACCTGACTCAGGGACTCTTCAACTCTTACTGTGCCACAAATTTGGGGATTCAGAATTGAAAGTGAAATTTTAAATAATTATTTTCCTCTCATGTATGAATGATCTAGACTGGAAAAAGGCCTGCTGATACACACAAAAGCTATTGAAGCCTATTCACCTGTAAAAGCTAGTCTGGAGTACAAGGTTATCTTCAGATAAGCTTGTACATGTATAAGTGTAAGGAGACAGATGCTGTCACAATGACACAAGGTTTGCGAAAAAAAGAATCATGTTATTATCCTGTATTTCTTGTGATATTGGAATTAAATATTGAGATGTAATCAACACTTTGCAGCTTCAAATTCAAAAATTGTATTCATTACATGTGCATAGCACCCCATCAGTTTCCCAGCATAATTTGACATGATACTGATATCGACTCGACATTTGTTCATTGCAGTTTCCTCCATAAATGAACTTTATAATATGTACATGTAGAACCGAAAAAGAGAAAAGGAATAATGTATACAGAGTTAACCATTTTATTCTGTGACATTAAAGGGAAATCCAACCTTGATAGCAAGTTGCTTTGAAAGAAAGAGGAAAAATCAGAAAAGCAGATTGGTGAAAGTTTGAAAGAAATTGGACAAGCAATAAGAAAGTTTTGAATTTTTGAAAGTTGCAATCACTGTACATATGGGAATTTCAAATTGGCCGAATAGGTAATGTCACTGTGATGTAGCTGTGGACAACTCCCCAATTCGCTCTAACACACAAAATGACTAAAATGTCACTTTTGTTCAAAATGCGTTATTCAGTAGGATCCTTTCATTCATGAGGACCTATAACAATATGCTATCTCCAATATATTTTGAGTACAGCCCTGAGGGTAAAAGCGCCTCGAAGAAAAGTGCAAATTAATGATATTTTTGTGTACGACAAATGGGAGAGTTGTCCACAAAAATGTCACAATTGACTCGCCAAACTGCCAATTTGAGATTCGCATAGATGTAGTGATCTCATTTTTCAAACATCCATAACTTCCTTAGTCCTTGTCCGATTTCTTTCAAACTTTCGCCATCCCGTTTTTCTTATTTTTCTGCTTTCACACAAATCATCTTATTATCAAGGTTGGATTGCCCTTTAATGTAGGCAAGGCGCTTGCAATGTCATCCAATCCAAATGGCCTCTATGGTGCATGCATCTTATATCCCATTTATTAAAAAAAACAAAAAAAAATCAACAAAAAAAAAAACTCATGCTCGTTTTATATTCACTTTTTACCCTTATAATTACAACCTTACAAGGCTATTCAATTAGTATGTTGTACATGTGATTTCTATATCTATAAATTTCTGTAAGCCTAGAGATGTTCACTTTTATTCCACATGGACTTACGCTAAAAAAAATAATTTAAAACATAGGCCAAAGTATTGGGAAACCTTGCCCAATACTATTGTATAAAATCATTTGAATGTAAAACAAAAGTGTTAATTCTCATACGTAATTCAGAGTGGGTATATTATTACAGTCGTGTTTGAAAATGTAAAATTAGTTCACAGGCCGTTTTCTACCAAGGTAATTTGAGTGTTATTATAGGCCTAACATATACTTGTTTAATGCTACATTAACCCATAGAGGTAAAGAACATCCCTAAAGTCTAAATTGATCAGATTTCATTCCTCAAACTGGCAATAATTTTTTTAATTCTTACCCTCTTACATATTTTGAAAAATTAATATGAATTTAACATGAGTCAATATGAATGGTAATTGCAAAGTTTTATTTAAAAATTGCAAATTTGCATTTTTAAATAGTGATGTTCAATGCATTGCCAATTTAGAGAGTGTAATGATTAGCTTTTAAAAGTTGAACGGCTTGTACATGCAGTGGCGGCGATTTCATGTAAATACATGTAGTAGGGGAGGAGAGAGGAGGCGATAACACCGAAGGCCATTGCCGAAGATCTGTTTTGAGAAGTGGAAGGGGGGGGGGGGGGAGGGGGTGATCGTTATTATGCGAGCGAACAAAGTGATCAAGTGAAAATAACAGCAAGAAATAATACTGTTACTACTACTACTACTACTACTACTACTACTAATGATAATAAAACAGTTCTTATAAAGTGCATTACACCTATGGAAAAGTCTCAACGCGCTTAGGGAAAAAGATAAGAATATGAAAGAGGGAAAGCTGCTGAAGAAAAATCATGCACTGAGTGTAGCTTAATTAAATAGGTACATTTTCAGAGCATTTTTAAATTGCCCAACTGTGTTAGCTTGTCTTAGGTTTTGTGGGATACTATTCCAAAGTTCTGTTGAAATAATTAAAGAAGCCTCATTTTGCCATCCCAATACACTCAAGGCCAATAAAATGTTTATGTGGTTGGCCTAAATTTGGTCACCTGACTCAAAATAGAAAAAAATAATTAATTTTATTAAAAATCGAAGGGGAAGATGACCCCCCCCCCCCCCCCCCCCCCCCCGTGATTGCCGCATAATATGTGAACATGTATTCATGGAACGGCACGGCACACTACATTGGAAATGGAATCAAATAAGAGAGGTGTCTTGTGAATAACTTTGACTTATGTGAGGTTGACTTATTATGCTAGAGTTTAATTCCAAGATCGCTTTATCTTATTACAAAAATACATCTTTTCATCTGTTTGCTGTGATATATTTTGAAGGGAAATATTCCGGGATGGTCCATCTCAACCCATCTCAACTCAACAACGATTTATAAATAAATGGGAGAAAATGACTCTCAAGTGCATTCTTTAATCAATTTCATATTCCTATAATATGTACATGGACATGATTTCAGTAGGTGTATTGCACCTATTATCCCTGTGATTATTTCTAACCATTGTATTTCTATCCATTTGAATAACTGCTGCTTTGTGTCTATATTATTTCATTTACAATACACTTTGTAAATATTACTCATTGTCTGACTCCTATATGCCGACGTCGTAATGATGCCAATAGTCTCGTTCTCCTTTGCGGTCGAGACAGGTTTGTAAATATGTTTATGCTTTTAATTTTTTTAATTGCATGCTACTGGTATTTCCTGAAATTGCAATGCAACTTATTGCTACACATTTGAAAAGCTTGCGCTGCCTTGTTTATTTAATTATTTTATTTATTGCATTAGTATATATTTTGATGATGAGATGCTATATACCTTTTTTCCAGTATATACTTACCAATTTGTAAATATTATACTTCTGATTTTCTGACGCCTATATGCCGACGTCGTAAATAGTGTCGCCAATTATAGTCTCGCTTCCCTTTGCGGCCGAGACAAATTTGTAAGTACTTTTTATGCTTTTATTTTTTTTTAAAGTGCAAGCTACTGGTATTTCCTGTCGTTGAAATGCAACTTATTGCTACACATTTGAAAACCTTGTGCTGCCTTGTGTTTATATAATTATTTTATTTTTTGCATCTTATGATGAGATGCAATAAACTTTTTTTTTCGATATATACTAACCAATATGTAAATATTGGTAAGTATATTCTGATGCCTATTATGCTGACGCCTGTATGCCGACGTCGTAATGACGCCAATAGTCTAGCTTCCCTTTGCGGCCGAGACAAGTTTGTAGATATTTTTATGTCTTTGATATTTTGATTGCATGCTACTGATATTTCATTTCATTTTTAAATGCAAATTGCTACACATTTCAAAATCTTGTGCTGCCTTAAGTCTATATGATTATATTTATTGCATTATGATGAGATGCAAGACACTTTTCCTATACTTACCAGTTTGTAAATATTACTTCTCATTTTTTGATTAATACAAGTGACATTTGCAATATTGTACTTCATATTCACTTGTGGAAAATAACAGTCCATTATTTTCATCAAACTAATGAATGGATGTAATTAATTTGAGGTACATGGGAAATAGGCCTATGCCATATACATGTAAGATGTGTATAAGACATGTATAGTACATTCATCATTCATTGTACTGATTTTATTTTTAATGATTATAAATAAGTTTATTGTTTAGGCTTTGATTTTGTAATACAATGTTATTTCTTTAATGCCAATTTCTTTAAGTTTCAAAGCATACTGACTTGTGTCTAATCTTTATTCACTGAATTGTGCATTCATTGATTACATGTGTGCATGTGTACACATAATACATAATTGTGCTGCACATTTGTATTTAATTGTGAAGAATTCATTCCATTCTTTCCATGTTAATTAAATGAAACTAGATGTAACATGTTCATTTAAATGTAATTCATTTGATGCTGATGGAATGTGCCTTGTACATGTAAGACGCTTCACTCCTTTTTCATTATATACATGTATATGGCCGATTTATTATGTGTTCAAGTTACACGTATTGCTTTCACTCATGTGAAAAACTGAAACCTTAACCATAATTCACTGCTGACCACCTCCTTCCTTCCCTACTCCTATAGGTGTGCAATTACATATTTTATTTTTTGAACATGTCTGAAGTAATGAATTGCGGAATGCATTCTTTAAAGGGTTCTCATAAAGTGTTTTTCTTATTTTTCTTCTTGATGTTAATGGTATATACTTTATAACTCAAGTAATATACTTATTTTATGTTCTTATGTACGTAGCACATTAAGTATTCCACCATCACTCAGTACGTTTGATAAATATTTGCTGTAATGTGAACAGGTGGATAAACTTTATTCATCTTTGACTCATTACCCGGGACTCATTAGGATTGTCTTTGCAAAAACGTGACAAATTTCTGTCATTAGACTTGACAAAAATGAGAAGAAAAAAAAGGGTCCACCATAATGCCTTGAATAAATAATTTAATATGAAATTGACTTAGCCGATGATGTCATAATAATAATGATAATAATAATAATGATAATAATAATAAAAAACGGAGTTTTTAATCATCTAAGAAATAATCAAATACTATACAAATTAAATATTGTGGACTGGACTTACGATTTTTTAGGCGGAGAACCAACTCAGACGAGCTGAAGAAGCGTCCTGGATCAGACGTGAAACTGTTCTCCGCCGAAAAAATCTAAAGTCCACTGTCAAGATTTAATTTGTATAGAATTTAATAATGATGGTATTAATGATAATAATGAAAATAATAATAATGATGACGATGATAATAATATTAATAATAAAATTTAAAAATAACGATGATTTTGTCGTTTAATTCACCATGTACACATGGTAAGTGATTTACACTGTCATTACCGATGCTGTTTATAGTACAAATAAAAAAAATTATCTATTATTGAATGTACAATTCTACCTTCCGGCTTCATAATTATGTTCCATTTTTACGGGATAGTCTGGATGAATTGAATCATACCTCAAAAGAACCAATGAACAGAGTGTGAGAGAGTATGAGTGTGTAAAAGAGAGAAAGAAAAAAAAAATGATGAGAGAGAATAATCAATACATGTGATAGTGAGGTTGGATGAAAATGAGAAAGTTAAGAAAAAAAGGGGGGGGGAGATAGGGAAGAGTGAGAGAAAAAAGATAAATATCTAAAGAGAGAGGGAGCAAGGGTGAAAACAGTTTCCAAAGAGTTTGAGCATGGGGGAGGGGGCGGACCAACACCATATCCATTTTCCCTATTTGATGTGAATTAACCTCCCTCCCTCCTCTCTCCCCCGACATCTTTTTTGGAAAGGGTTAAAAAAGACACTGGATGAGGTCTGAATAGAAGTGGTGGCGATGTCAAATTAAATTTAACTTAACCCCTCCTCTAAAAATAATAACAATGAAATAGGTTAATAAATGAATGTACATAAATACACACCTAATATTAAAATTATTGATTATTAATTAAAAATGAAAAATTTAAATAAAGTAAACAATTAAATATTTGAATAAATGAATAAAAAAGAATACAAAAAATAAATTCATGAATAACCAAAAATTAATGAATAGAATTATTTAAAAGATAATATGAATCGAATTCATGTCGAAATTTCCAATTTCAGCTATTAAATTCCCTGCAGCAAGAATCACTGATTTTGCCTCTAACGTTGTTTTGTTTTGTTGTATGGATGTGTTTAGCCGTTATCCTAAATTATGAAATATTCATTCCCTGACAGCACAGCACAGCGACGTCCTCGGGCACGTCCAGTGCAGCGAGATGGTATTTCGCTCGGTACCTTTCCCTCGCCTTGCCCCCTTCCCAGCCGCCTAGGCTGACGCTAGCTAGACCGTATATACCGTTAACAAGCTCAGCATGCAGACGACGCATTCATTGATACCGCATTTTGATGGATCAGCGAATAGATTTTATTTAATTTCAGCAGTACGCCCGCAGCGAGGGAGAGGTTACCCCTATCCCGAAATGCATTGCGAGTGGTCACAAAATCAGCTTGCCGAAAATGTCATGAGTTTAGCACACTGGTACAATCACTGATCACAAAGATGACTATTTACGGTAAGATTATAGATTATAGAAATAAAATTTACATAATATCATGAATAGAATAATGTTTCAAATAATATATTCTTGCATCACATATTTTTTTCAAAATCTGTATCTTTTCACAGTATCTCTTTTTGTCTTCATGTCGTTATCAATCCGTCATTGTATTACTTCCATTTATGGTTTCGTTGGCATGCCTACCAAAATGTGCGCGAACTTCAACTGCATGCGCGTAAGAAGTGAACCTTCCTAATAGGGCTCACATAAGTAATTCACGGCCCCATTCACTTACGTGTTATAACGAAGGTTGTCTAAAAATCATATTTTGAAACCCCCCGGTAGAAATCGTTTAAATTCACAGAACAGAGACAATATATAAAAATCTCCCAAATGAAGTACCTCATTTGGGCACTTTCCCAGCGATTAAAAAAGATATTTAGGCTGAAACAAGACTAGCCGAAATTTCCGCCCATTCGCACATTGAAACAGTGGAAGTGCACCAGTGATAATATAAATCCTTTAAAAATAATAAAAGGCTAGCCAACTTCAGCTAAGGTGTCAAATTGGAAAGAGTATGTTTATTAAACACCATTTACGGGTTTTAAATTTACTGAGAACAATGAATCGATTTTATATGAATATTTCTAATCAATTAATTTCAAATCATCTTTGCTCCGCCTCACCGGCATGCATTACGAGCGGATGAATTACTTATGTGTGCCCTATAGAGTAGGTCAAAATTTTATAATCTGAATAATTTTAGCCTTAAATAGTAGAGTTGCATCTACTGATAAAATCGATATCATTTTCTCATTATCTAATCAAGGGTAATGAGGACAGGCAAGTGAGAACGATCCCCGTGACATCACTCACTATTGTCAATTTGCGTGCATGAAAATACGATTGACGTGTAGATGCGGGAGTTTGATTCCTTCTAGAATTAGTAGTGAATACTGCTTCCTTTGCACCCTGAATGAAGTGTCGGCCGATTGATGATGTTGAATGGCACCTGTTGGAGCAAAATAGAGAATATCATTTTTTTTTTCCTTTATCTTTTAAAAACAAAGAATATAAAAGAAAAGGTTGCATATTCACTTTTCCTTCATATTCATAATAACATTATTCCGTCTATAATAAGGATAGAAGTGGAGATTGGGGACAGACGTTTCGCATAATTATCCATGGATGTTGTGTGTGAGTGTGAAGGGGGGGGGGTGGCAGGAAGAGAGAGGGAGAGAGAGAGATTTAAAAAATGAACTTGAAGAGATCGAGGAGAGCGAAACTAGCCGGCTCGAATGGGAGGCGTGTTAAGCGTTTTGTAATGGTGAAAATGATGAATCTAAATTTCCCTATCTCAGCGAACGTCTGAGGCAGAAAATGAACCTGATCAATAACTTTGATCGACAGAAAATCCTAGCTCAGATTCTGAAGTGACGCACCCCCCAAAAATTTTTTTTTGGCAAGACACATGTTTTCCACACAGAAAGCAGAGTGTATGAATCATTCCTTTGGTGTTAGCTAGTCCTAAGCATATTACAACCTTCACAAGAAACCATGCGAACAGAACTTCCAAGTGCAATTCAGCTTACCAACAGGCAACAGTCGACCAGGGGCCGCAATTCTTGACAAGGCAGCAGCGGCAGGGGTAGCTCTGGCTGGTGGGAGGAAGCTTAGTTCGAAGCCAAGTTCGGGAGCTCCAGGCCAGGCGAGAAGGGGCTACTACTGGCGAGCAATTAAGGAACAGTTCCAGGTCTTATGTTCTCGTCTCCAAGGCCAAGGGCAAGGCCATTCACCGGCGATATAAGTACGGGAACTATACGAAAGAGCGAGAGACAATGGATTGAGGACTTTGCAGACAACTATCAAAAGGGACAACTAAAGTTAGAGAAGAAATATTCATTAATATATGAAGATCACAACTAGACCTCAACTGCGTAGTCAGGATTTAATTTTTTTTTCAAGGGAGGGGGGGGGTGGTTGTGAGCACGCGAAGCGTGCGAAATCGGTGATGAGCACGCGAAACGTGCTCCCACGGGGACCCCGTGGGGTACTGGGACCTGGGTGCAGTCCCCCCCCCCCCCCCCCCCCCCCGCGCGCCGCGAAGCGTGTAAGCTCTGAGGTTTTAAACTATTATAAATGTGATGCTTCAAGCTCAGATACATCGATGAAGATGAAAGATGAAAGTTCCCATTACCCATGAATATTTGTCATATAGGCAAGCCTAGATGTGTGGAACGTTCTGTCTTGCAAACACCATCCTGGGATATGACAACAATTCTACCTTTCCATGGCCCGATTTGTATTTTCACCCTGTGAAGGGCCAACAGCCGTTTTCTCCAACTCTTGTTCGTTTTTTTTCTCCAGAATCTCACTATAGTCTATTGCATGCACCACTCCTCTTTAGAAAAGATGAACCGTGCCATATTTCAGTCGTGCAAATTAATTCAATAATTCAAATCAAATATGGCGCTGTAAACTGTAAAGGCGTAGCTATGCCTATGTTAGTTGTAGGACTTGGTCTAACTCCAACTTCATTCGATATCGTTTAATTTAGATCATACCAATTCCTGACCATCCATGCCATGTGAACTGTGTTTCAAAAACAAGGGTGAAATATTTCTTTTCAGTTTGCAGCTGTTTAAATCTAAATTAACATGTCAGTTCGTTTTGAGAAATATGATTAAAATCAATTCTATTTGAATTTTATACAACCAGAACTAGGCTGTCATTACTCAATGTGTACTAACAACTTAGACGAAGCGCAGCGGATCTAACGTTAACGTTAGATCTAACGATAACGTGAGATCTATTCTAATCATCTACTTTCATCAGCATTAAGTTAGATTTCGAACTAGCGGCAAGTGTCATACAAGATATAACGTTAAACTAGACAAATGTTGCGTGTTTTTATTAGTGTTGGTTCCCAACTTACCTCAAAATGATACTTTAAGCAGTTAAGCATCCAAAAAGAGTAATCTACATCAGTTTAAAAGCAACCCAGACCAACAAAAGCAGACGACATTT
This sequence comes from Heliocidaris tuberculata, assembly GCA_025618425.1. Lineage (NCBI taxonomy): Eukaryota > Metazoa > Echinodermata > Echinoidea > Camarodonta > Echinometridae > Heliocidaris > Heliocidaris tuberculata. The sequence goes on along the minus strand of CM046843.1, from coordinate 28,815,689 downwards.
CCATAACAACGCTGGGCTAGGTTCGCTAATAGGGCTCACATAAGTAATTCACGGCCCCATTCACTTACGTGTTATAACGAAGGTTGTCTAAAAATCATATTTTGAAACCCCCCGGGTAGAAATCGTTTAAATTCACAGAACAGAGACAATATATAAAAATCTCCCAAATGAAGTACCTCATTTGGGCACTTTCCCAGCGATTAAAAAAGATATTTAGGCTGAAACAAGACTAGCCGAAATTTCCGCCCATTCGCACATTGAAACAGTGGAAGTGCACCAGTGATAATATAAATCCTTTAAAAATAATAAAAGGCTAGCCAACTTCAGCTAAGGTGTCAAATTGGAAAGAGTATGTTTATTAAACACCATTTACGGGTTTTAAATTTACTGAGAACAATGAATCGATTTTATATGAATATTTCTAATCAATTAATTTCAAATCATCTTTGCTCCGCCTCACCGGCATGCATTACGAGCGGATGAATTACTTATGTGTGCCCTATAGCAACACTGCAAAGTGTTGACGCCCTCTACGTTCGTTGGTTTAGACCTCACATTCACACAAAAGGTACAGTGGGTCCTAAAGCTACGCACCATACAAATAACATACACGCGCAATGCGACGCGTTCAAATCAGGGTAAAATACACACGCGATACACACACACAGTAAATTTCAATATCAAGATTTGCATGACTCAAATGCATATGCATTCTGCGTAGCTTTAGGACCCCTTCATTTTTCAGAACAACATTTGACACCGGCATTAATATTGACCTGAAAATAAGCGTTATTAACATTCAACCCTCGTAATTTTCTCTATCAACTTTGGAATATGTAGAATCAAGATATAAAAATGAAATTGCACAAGCCAATGATTTCCATGATTTTTTTAGCTGCTGAAAACAAAGTGCGTAGCTTTCGTTTAAACTTTAGCCAGGTCCCCCCCCCCCCCCCCACCCCCCCCCATCAATTCATACAGTCAGTGTCACACTCATGACATGTCATGCCATCATTCACGGTCACTTAATGTCAGGTCCGACCACATGCAGGTGCAAAAGTGCACTACACGGTAGACCTAATGCAGTTTCAACTTACCCTTGAAAATGTCTATCAACTCCTCCATCCCCCATTCCAGCAGTCTTTGCCTCACGAAATCATCCATTGCCGAACGAAAAATAAAACGGCTTATTCTAGCCCAGGCCCAGCTAGCTAGCTAGCTTGCTGCATATGCAGCGCACACAGCTCAGCTAGTGCGCGTGCATCAACATAACTTATACTCGAACCATGTACCATCGATCGCGCGCAAAGGAATCGGCCAATAAGCGACCGCGCTTGTTCCCTAAGCGCATCAAAGGAAACCCGTCAAACGTAACTATTGCACTTAGTTATTCATCGATGACAGACATTATAGTAAAAGGGAGCAAAGTAACTGGAAATTGACTGATTTTCAAGTCAATTTTACTTGACTGGGAAATCTAGTTAATTATTTGACTAGACTGTTTTTAGAGTGAGATGCAGCTACATACATGAGCATAATTAATCATGAATGTTGAAGATTAATACCCTTTTCAAACAGGTCCTGGCTGGTGACTGGTGGCAGACAAAAGCTGCCCGAGTAGAGGTAGAACAAAGGCAATATATAAGGAAATATAGAAAGAGAAGTAGGGAAAGGAAGAAACAACGAAATACATAGAGAAAAAAGAAAATAGAGTGGAAAATACAGAAATACATAAGGAAAGAAAGAAAAGAAGATGAGAGAAGGAAAAACAAAGAAATACATAAGGAAAAAAAAGAAGATGAGAGAAGGAAAAACAAAGAAATAATCAAAGGATGAAAAGAAAAAGAGAGATTGAAAAAAAAGAAATACATAAGGAACAAAAATTAAAAATGAGAGAAAAAAATACATAAGGAAAGAAAGGAAAGAAGTTGTAGGAGCCAAAACAACGAAATACATAAGAACAGAAAGAAAAGAAGATGAAAGAAGGAAAAAAGAAAAGAAGATGTGAGAAGGAAAAATAAAGAAATACATTATAAGGAAAGAGAGAAAAAGAGATGAGAGAATGAAATATAAAAAAATACATAAGAAGGTGAATGAAGCAAAATCAAAGAGATAAAAACCACAGGAAAACAGTTTTATTGAGAAACATGTACTCAAACCTTGTAAAATGATTTCCTGACATTTTTTCCATAACTTCATGACTGACTGAGCACAAAATAAAGAACCAAGAATAAAATTATTTCAAGCTTCACCCGTAACTTTTTCTCTCAAATTAAATTCAGTGTATTTCATTTAGTCACAAGTTCTATTTTTTGTGAATTTTATGCTTTCCTCCAAATTTCCTTCAAATTTATTTGTTTAAACATGCACTTCATTTGTGCGAACTCAAAAATTTAATGACTTTTTTGCCCTGGAATGATGATGACCCTATTTTCATTTGTCTTGTCCATGATAAAGTCACTGTATCTTTTCATCTCTCTCTCTCTTTCTTTCTCTTTTTCTTTTCTCTCTCTCTCATTTTTCTCCTTTTATTTCAATATATCATGCTATCTTCATCTCTCTACTTGTTTCTCTCTCTTAAGATTACCAAACTCTTTAGCCACTTAATATTATAAGACAAAAGAAATGGTCTGAGGTATACCATATGTATAGCGGCAGGATTTATTAAGCTTAAACAACTAGAAAGTTACAGATTGTTCATATCAGTTGCATACTAGTAGGTCTGCAGTGTTTCTAAACTAAGCAGTATATTAATTGAAGTATTTCTACTTATATTAGCTTGGTTTACATAGGATGTATATCAATGTGTGTCCAGCAGTAGGGCTTGATGGATGACAAATTAATGCATAGCAAGTGAACATACATGTAAATTTCTTGAAGTATGCATTTTAAAGTTTTGACTATTCTGTGACTACATGTACATGTACGCAACTAATTTCAGCCAATACACTGTATAAATAATTGATAACAATGATAGATTATAAATGCTACCTGTAGTATATCTTCATAATTCACAATTTGAATATGTGCATGTGCATTGTAACAGAAAAATCTATAAATGTAGAAATTACATATCACTTCAATATCTGGAATGGATGAAGAATTGCTTAAACATAAAGAAGAGTCCATCTCTGTTTTTGCTTTCAATGTATAATTTCTTTCATGGATTACAATTTATGCAAAATATAGCCATTGACATACAGTTCTATTGACAAAGAAAGAAAGGCCCTTGTGATAAGAATTTGGTTCACAAAATTTATACAGGTCTTACAAAGAATACAGAATAATGAAAGTTTCAAATTGATTGTGATTTTGTTGTATTTTTTTTTCATCACTTATAGGTTCTAATAGTTCTGCTCTTTCAGTTTTTAAATCTATTTAATAGAGAAAATAAGTGATGATAAAAAACAAGAGAAGAAAACTTCTTCTTCAAAGAAAATTAGAAAACATGAACAGTTTCTATTGTTTGTACATAAAACATACAGTATATGCATGAAGATGTAAATCCTACATTTTACCTCTAACTCTATACTGTTTGATTGTTTGATTTTTTACTATTAAAATTGGTGTCTAAAGTCTTGGGAGACAAAATACAACAAATAAAGGGCCTATCTCATTGGGGGAGACGTCGCCGCGACTGAGCGACTGATCAGTCGCGGCAGTCGCGGTGACTCGGGAGACCAAAAAAAAAACCTCAAAAACTAAAGGGCCTATCTCATTGGTCTGGAGACTAGGTGGCGACCTGGTGGCAACTCGAGTCTCCGGGGAGTTGCAGGAAATTCATGTTCGATTCTTTTTTTTTTTTGGGGGGGGGGACTTCTTCCAGTCTCTAGTAGGTCTCGGGGACGTCTCCGCGATGTCGCCGCAATGTCGCCGCAACGTCTCCTCAGTCTCCTTGGTCACCAGCAGGTCTCGGAGACGTCGCGGAGATGTCTCCCCAGTCGCGGACAAAATTGTGACCCTCCACCACAAAACGACCAATAAGTCGCAATGGGAGTTTTAGAGTAAACAGGTGAAAAAGGGGGATTGGGGTGGAAATTTTGATTTTAAGTTTTCTGTATTTTCTGAAAGTTCATTTATTAATCTACCATCTGACAAAGTTTCAGGGTAAAATATTATGTTGAAATATGTTTTTACTCTCATTCAAAATTACCATGTTTTCCTGGACATTCAAACTTTGTGTGTCAACTTGCTGGGATTGTACTTCACATCGCTTTTCTGGTATAGCTTAAAAACTATGCACTGTCTGATATTCAAAATCTAAAGAAACAAAGAAATATATCTATTCTGAAGGTATGGAAAGTTTTAACCCAATCCAAAACAGATTGATATGATATGAAACAATTATAATAAACTACAATTAAAATCGATAAACATTACAACATTATTGGAATTATTAATGTTATTTTAATCTAACTGATCGATCTAACCAATGTGGTAGAATATGAAGCTCTTCCACATTTATTTTGTGAGTATATCATAAAATATGTATTTCATGCATAAATTAACATAAATCAAAACTAATATAAAGCAAAATGAATTCGATGATTTCATCAGATTCACCTGGATATGAAAACTTAAGAAACTAGTTATTATATTTCCAGACAAATATCTGAATTTGTGTTTTTTGTATAAATTAGCACTTTTCAATAGGATGCCATTCACCGATTTCGTGGCACCCCATCTAAAATGAATGTTTTTGAAACATATGACTCACAGGCAAAAAATTGTGCTTTTGTAAATTCTGTCCCCCAAATTTTGTTAACAGACCTGACTATTAAGACTATTAATTATAAAGTAACCATGAGACTTTATTTCCTTCTCTTTACTGGGAGCAAAAATGTTTATTTATACATGGACCTGATGATTTCATCATGGCAATTCATTGCAACCCTGATATTGGATATTCAATTCAATACAATAATGTTTTTTATTAAAAAACAATGCCTTGCAGCCAAAGGCTGAATTGTGCATGTTTTATATTGTTGTGAATACATTATGATTGACAATACATTTTGTGAGTACAATTGTACATTTTGTATTAAAGTACAATTATTTCACATTAAAACATACAAACCATTATAGCATTAAGATATCAATTTTGATGGCATTTACATAATAAATTATACCCCAAAACATGTAGAGAATATAATAAGCATTTAAGAATTGTCTATACAGGTAAACAAATATTAATTAATAAAAGGAAATTAAGAATTGTAAATACATTGTTAAATATAAAGCTAAAATGAGTAATTGTAATTCATTTCAAAAGATATATATCTACATGTACATGTATATACTCCCACCATGTTTAAATTATTCATGATGATTATTTCAGTAGTACTCCACCAGTACATTGTTATACACACATGGGTTATGGAATAAATTAGATTCAAACAAACAATGAGCGTTATATAAAGATACATAAGGCACATCAAGATATCTTAGGCACATCAAGATATTAAAGGCACATCAAGATATTAAAGGCACATCAAGATATTAAAGGCACATCAAGATATTAAAGGCACATCAAGATATTAAAGGCACATCAAGATATTAAAGGCACATCAAGATATTAAAGGCACATCAAGATATTAAAGGCACATAAAGATAAACAGTGCGTCCCCAAAAAGTTATGAGTCAGAAAAAGTCTACCCAAATAAATATTTCACAATATTTGTAGGAATTTGTTATACCTGTGGATAGCTTTGGGTCTCTTCTATCAAATGACACCAAAAAAAAAAAACCTGGCGATATCTTAACCTCGAGTGAGCAAAGGCGACTTTTGCGAAAGGGTACAAAATCCATACTCGACAAAAATTGGCATTTGTGCTGGCTGGTATTAACAAAATTGAAAAGCGTTAAAAGTTGACAGTTGGAAAAATTCTCCCCAAATGAACATTTCAAAATATTTTCATAAAATGTTCATACCTATGGATAACTTAGGGTCTCTCCTATCAAATGAAAACAAAACATCTGACGATATTTTAAGCTTGAGTGAGCAAAAGCCATTGCTGTGAAATGGTGCAAAATCCATGATTGACAAAAATTTGCATTGGTTCTCGCTGGTATCAGCAAATATCAGAATCTTGTAAAGGCTTAGAAATGTTCATATTCTGATTTTTAAAAGGCAGTTTATGAAATAATAGGCTTTGTTTTCTGTATATTTTTCTCATCCTTCTCTGACCCTTACAGAACGAAAATGAAGGGATCCCCCCCCCCCCCCCCCCCCCCCCCATCTGACAATCCTGGATCTGCCCTTGTCTTGTGTGTTTAGTGCTGATTTTAATGTAAGTTATGAATAGTATTATATTTCAATTTGATTGTGATTGTCATTATAAGACTTCCTGCTGCTTTTTAGATTGGAGTTTCTGGTCTCGGGTTTTCTGTCTCTGGATCAGTCATATATAGTGAAAGCATCTTGTTTTCTCTGACCTTGATAAAAAAGTACTGCTAAAATAATGGTCACAGGGATTAAAAGACATGTACATGTACATGCACCAATGAATAAATATTTCCAGGACACTGAACATCCATCCTGAGACATTTTCTTTTTCTCAGTACATGACGTTGTTTGCATTGTTGCTGCTTGTGAATTGGAAGCAGTGGTCAAACTTTCACTGCCTTTTGTAGGTTGTTGCACCAAGTTCTGAGAAGAACAGGGGACTTTCATGTTGGATATGGCACTATTTTGAATAGGATCCCACCCATAGTCCTGACAATCACACATGGATTTTGTTTGGTCAAACATAGATGAACAACAATATACAGAATGATTTGCAAGTCTTGCCAGCATTGTCTGACTTAAAGTTCCTCTATTTTCATCTGGCAAAGTCAATGGTGGTAACCTCATATCGTATTGATAACATAAAATGTGCCCTGGCAGAGTCCCTACTGATGCTGAACAATCCAATGCGATCCATTCCCTTTCAATATAAATAGTACTTAATTGACAAGATGCTTTGCCAGGAGGATAGTCAACACGTAAACCTATTCGTGGGTAGTCTGGTAGCATGTGCCCATCCTTGTAAGCTGTGAGGATATATGTTCTCTGATCATCTCGTGAAACAGGATTGATTGTTAGATGGCAAGAGAATTGGTCATTATCACTCTCACTATTATCTATAAGTTTATACCTTGGAGGCAAGGACAAAATTAATGGATTTGCTGAGCTGTAAAAAGGTGCCTTGTATCCATGTTGCAATGTGACTTTTGTACTGTTACAAGGATATGAGAAACTCAGTTTTACCGCTTCCCCCTCTTTGACATTCAGTATTGTACAGACACCTTTTCTATTGGATGAAATAAATATAAGGACAATAACTGTGCTGTAATTCATGTTTAAATGAGTTGCAACTTGTACGGAGCAATTAAGCTAGGACTTGGATATAGGGTTAACACACAAACCCAGCGCTACAGATAATGCTTTCCATAGTTTCAAACGTCGCTCCAGCCAGCTTAATGAGCTAATAGCAAATCTCTCTGTACTTTAATATGCTTCTGCTGTTGAGAATCTTTTTTTTTTTTTCTTGTCTGTTTTAGATACTAAACAGTCATTTATTTATTTTTAGCGTTTAAATCTGCCTCTTACACAATTCCTTTTATTTGCAATTTTACGAATGAACTAATTTAAAAAATAAAAAAAAATACTACCTCCTGGACAATTTCCTCTCCAGACAATTACCCACCTACATACAAGTAGATGTACTTATCATGCTTATGTATGAGGACAGCTAACCAGCCCACCCAGGAAAATTACTGCCAAGACAATTACAGCTTGGACAGTTACTACCTGGATAATTACCCTCCAGATGCCAGTACCACCTGAGATCTTTTCATAGACCCTGTAGTTTTTTCATTAGTGCACGCTTTTGGTTGTCGCAATGGTAGTTTGTTTGGGTGATACAGTATCTTGGGATGGTAATTCTCCGGCAGGGTCGTTTTCACAGATGGTTGATTGTTTGAGGGGATGGTAATTGTCCGGTTGGGCGGTTGTCCGATTGTGCAGTTGTCCTATAAGTATAAGTAAGTGGATGACTGTCTGAGGAGTACTTGCCCAGGGGGTAGTACTAGATTTTTCTGGTCACTGTGATCAATCCATTTGAATGCAAGAATCAGATAATTGTTATTATCATCAGCGAATAAAATGTATTGTGATTTTTTATTTATTTATTTTTTTTTGTTGAGATGTTTGACAAATATCATTAATGTAAATAAGAATTAAAAGGGGGCCAAGAATGGATCCTTTGGGTACACCACTTCTAATAATATTAAAGTCTGATACTTGATTGTTAACAATGCCACAAATACTGTAATAGTTTAATGTACTTAATAAAATGGAATGATCTAAAGTATCGAAAGTTTTGCTTTAGTCCAGAATGGACTGTCATGTCATGGTTTTAACTCTTTCAGTGCAGATGGCACGTATATGTGACAGATAAACTTGTCATTTTCATTCACCAATTGCTCGACCACAGGAAAGGTATATGGTGGTCAATGTATATCAAAATCTTGAGCATAAATCAAGCATTCTAACATGATTGTAATTATATGCTACTTTAGACATTTTCAGAGAAAATTGCAGATTTCAAAAAAGATATAACCGTATTTGAACATTAAACAATATGAAACAAATGAGAAACCCCAAAATAATAGACAAAAAAGAAAACTCAAATGTAATTTTCAATAATGCTTATGCATAAAGTTGGGTAAAGTAATAATATTTGGTATCATAAGAAATGATAATAAATTTCCTACAAGTTTTGTACACAATATTTTGTGAAATGATAGATGGTTAATGAAGTGCAGACATATGAAAAGCAAGCATTGATCACATTTTGGTGATTTTTTTCCCCCCATCCTTTTCCGCCCCTACTGAACAGTCTTGCATGATTCCCCCTGAAATCACCCCCTAGCCCTCTGACAATCCTTGGTCTACCCTTGTCTTCAGTGATTTGCAATCTCAGTGATAAATATTATTACATTTTCAATTCAGTTGTCTCAGGATTTCCCAATGTTCACTGCATTTCAGCATGAGCCTCCTTGAGTTTCTGTTCTCAGGTTTTGAGTCTCGTCTGGATTAGCAGTACTTTTTTCATGCAGCTTCTTTGAAAGCATCTTGTTTTCTCTGACCTTGCAAACATACAGTACTAATGAAATAATGGTTGTCAGGATGAAAATAGTCAAAATACATGTACCTGCAATGAATATACGTTTCTGGGACACTGTAGAGCTTTTCTTTCTCTCATTACTGGTCATTGTTTGCATTATTGCTGCTTGTGAATTTGAAGCTGTGGTCACACTTACACTGCCTTTTGTAGGTTGTTGGACAGAGGTATGGAGAGAACAAGGGTCTTTAATGTTGGTTATGGCATCATTTTGAATAGGATCCCAACCATGGTCATGACAATCACAAATAGGTTTTGTTTGGTCAAACACAGATGAACAGCAATATACAGAATGATTTGCAAGTCTTGCTAACATGGTCTGACTTAAAGTTCCTCCAGATTCCTCTGGCGAAGTCAATGAAGGTAGCCTCATGTCATATTGATAACATAAAATTTGCCCTGGCAGAGTCCCAACTGTTGCTGAACAATACAATGTGATCCATTCCCTTTCAATATGTACAGCACTTGATTGACAAAATGCTCTGGCAGGTGGATAATCAACACGTAAACCAATGCTAGGATAGTCAGGTAGTATGACTCCATTCTTGTATGCCATGAGAATGTAAGTACCTTCATCTTTTCTTGAGACTGGATTGATTGTTAGGTGGCAAGAACATTGGTCATTATCACTCTCAGAATTATTTATAAGTTTATACCTTGGAGGCAAAGAAAAAATTAATGGATTGGCTGAGCTGTAAAAAGGTGCCTTGTATCCATGTTGCAATGTGACTTTTGTACTGTCACAAGGATATGAAAAATGCAGTTTTCCCGCTTCCCCCTCTTTGACATTCAGTATTTTACAGACACCTTTTCTACTGGATAAAATCAAGATAAGGACAATAACTGTGCTGTAATTCATAATTGAATGAGCTGTAACTTTATGTATCTTGTACGGAGCAAGCTAGGACTTGGATATAGGGTTAACAAACAAACCCGGAGCTACAGATAATGCTTTCGATAGTTTCAGACGTCGCTCCAGCTAGCTTAATGAGCTAATAGCAAATCTCTCTCTCCTGCTGTTGAGAATTCAAAGTTATTTTGTCTCTTGTCTCTTTTATCTATTAAATATTCATATCTTTCTTTTTATCGTTTAAATCTGTCTCATACACAAGTATTTTTAATTAACAATTGACGTATGAACTAATAAAAATGAATACCACCCCTGGAAAATTTCACAGACAAGCACCCACTTACATAGAAGTACATGTACTTATGTATGAAGACACCTAACCAGCCCACCCAGGACAATTACTGCCAGGACAGTGTTACAGCCAGGACATTTACTGCCTGGATAATTACCCTCCAGATACCAGTTACCACCTGACCTAAATCTATTCATAGACCCTTTAGTTTTCTCAGTGCACGCTTTTGGTTGTCGCAATGGTTGTTTGTTTGGATGATACAGCATATTTGGATGGTAATTCTCCAGCTGAGTCGTTTTCACATATAGTTGATTGTTTTCATGGTTTTAGGGGATGGTAATTGTCCGGTTGGGCGGTTGTCCGACTGTGCAGTTGTCCTAGGTAGATGACTGTCTGAGGAGTACTTGCCGAGGGGGTAGTCCTAGATTTGTCGGGTCACTTTGATCAATCCATTCATTTAACAACCATGATTTGTCGGGTCACTTTGATCAATCCATTCATTTAACAACCATCACTGAAATGTTCAGTTTACCTTGCTGGAATAGCATTTCAGATACAAATATTTTGTAATGACTTTCTTGAGCTTCAGAAAGAATATTTACTGGTACATATGGATGATCTTTACAATCATAAAACATAAATGTGCAAATAGTTAAATCTTGTGTTCTTTGAAGAATACGCTTCTGCTGATTACAAAGGATCTTGGATGATTTCTACTGCTGAGCTAGCTGCACATGTAGGCTGACCAACTCTTGATGTCCATTGTTAATGTTACATTCACAGGAAGATCGACAGCTAAACGTAAAGTGACGTGTAACAAGAAGTTTTCCTTTGACACATGTAAATACCAAGATGAATTGCTGCCTCTTCAGCAAATCTGCTCTTTAACATGTTTATTGTTTCATGAATATTGGAGTATCTCATCACATTCCAGTTGGTTTAATGAATTATTTATCAGACTGCCAAGAAAGCATGTGTATGATGCTTTCACGTAAGAAACCAAGGGACAGTCGCTTTAATTCCTCTCTGTGGGACTTGGTAATAGAGACTGATGCCTTCCCAAAGGGCACTAGCACATCCACTTGGTTTTGAACCTTGGTCCTCCCAGTTACGAGATCACTGCTCTCCCATCGGAGTCATCATGTCTTCAGAAAATAGAAAATAGAAAATTCAAGAATCATCTACTTTGATGGCATGCATTCCTGCATTCTTGTGTTACATGAATGTTGAGTGCTATTCCAAGTTAGCACTAGAAATATCATAAAACAAAGACCTTATTTCTGGGTTTGTATCCTCAATTTATGTTTTTGTTTTACATGAATCTCATCACTTTTTCCAGCATATGGACTATGACTGATTCTAAAAGAGATAATATTTATAATAAATATTATAAAATCTTGATATAAATCATGGTGTATATATATATATATATATATATATATATATATATATATATATATGTATATATATATATATATATACATATAATTGTAAGGAAATAACATATACAACAGCTTCGGCAACTCTCGTGGAAATAATTATAATTGTGAGAAATGAAAATGAGAGAATAATGGTTGCGTAGCTTAAATCAAAGTTCCCCAGAGCTGTCCTCCCTTTTTGAATTTTTGCAAAGGTTGAAAAAATGTCTCCGCCGGGAATCGAACCCGGGTCGTTGGCTTAGAACGCCAATGCCTTAACCACTAGACCACGGAGACGGGCCAGTGATTTCGGGGACACCAGATTCAATTGACCGACAGATTGACAAATCTTCAACCTTATTAATTAGTTCGTTTGTCGGGGGCAGGTACATATATGTATATATTACCAGTAATAACCAGTAATTTTGAGTTCTGGTAATTGAAGATTTTTTTCTTCAGAGATTCAAAAGGAGCTTACTTTTAATGTTCAAGACTACCTGTGATCTGCAAAATGATTTAGGTAGAAAATTTATAATAGTTGAATAATTAGGGGAACAAAATAAGGGAAATTGAGGGAATTTTGCCAATTTGAATGGCACTTTACAGTCATTTTGATTTCCAGTACTCACATGTAGAATGTGAAATGACCAGGGCATTAAGATATGAGACATGTTATTTTAAAGGTCAATCACAGAGGCAAATACTTGTAGGTAAATGTAGATTTAACCTAACAATGTTTGTAAAAACATGATTTACACACTTCACCCCTTTAAGTATCTGCGAACTATGCTGATGCATTGTACAAGTGTTTGTGCACACTCCCAATGAAACAACAGTAATGACTCTGTGTCTGCATGTACCATCAGTACGGGGTATCTATCACAAATATTATTAAAAATCTTTAGTATGAAAGACTGATTTTCTGAAATCTAAATTGTTCCATTCAAAATTTGTTATGACCTTTCTCTGCTTCAGGTTATTACACATTTAGAATATGTAAATGATGAAAATGAGCTTACCAATGTCGGCATAAATCCAGTTTTTAGGGTGTGACATCAATAGTGCAGTTTCATTTGGATGCTACAACGTTCTTGACAAAAGGCATCCACATACATCCTCCGTCCGTACGAATGAGTCATTTCTTCCATCTGAGCACGTCGCACACGCATGTGCACACACATACCCCCCCCCCCCCCCCCCTCTTGCCACACTCTATACATGTGTACAGCAAACAAAAGAGGAAGGCTGTTGTCTGATTTATGTGCACATGGAGGGAGGCGTGGCTGCGTACATGAGCAAAATTAATCATGAATGGTGAATACATGTGGACAGAAAAAAAAAGATGAAAGAAGGAAAAACAAAGAAAAAAAATAGAAAAAAAATACAGAAATACATTGGTAAGGAAAGAAAGAAAGGAAGATGAGAGAGAAGGAAAAAACAAAGAAATACATAAGGAAAGAAAATAAAAAATGAGAGAAAAAAAAATACACAAGGAAAGAAAGGAGAACAATTGTAGGAGGAAAAACAACGAAATACATAAAGAAGATGAACGAAGGAGAAACATAAAAATACATTGGGAAAGAAAGAAAAGATGAAAGAAGGAAAAACAAAGAAGTACATACGGAAAGAAAGAATATAGATGCGAGAAGGAAAAATAAAGAAATATATTATAAGGAAAGAGAGAAAAGGAGATGAGAGAATGAAATTTTAAAAATTACCTAAGAAGTTGAATGTAGCAAAATCAAAGACATAAAAACCCTCCCCCTAAAGAAACAACATTGGAAAAGTGTTTTTGACATAACTTTTTTGCCCTGTAATGAAGACGACCCTATTTTCATATGTCTTATCGATAATGAATTCACTGTATCTTTTCATCTCTCTTTCTTTCTCTCTGTCTTTCTCTCTTTCTTTCTTTTTCTCTCTCTTTCTCTTTCTTTCTTTTTCTCTCTCTTTCTCTTTCTTTCTCTCTCTCTCTTTCTCTTTCTCTCTCTCTCTCGCTCTTTCTTTCTCTCTCTCTCTTATTTTTCTGATTTTATTTCAATATATCATGCTGTCTTCAATCATCTTTCTACTTGTTTTTCTCTCTCTTAAGATTGCCAAATTCTTTACCCACTTAATATTATAAGACAGAAGAAATTGTCTTAAGTATACCACATGTATAGTTGCAGGATTTATTGAGCCTTTAAAACAATTAGAAAGTTACATATTTTTCACACCAGTTGTAGGTCTGCAGTGTTTCTAAACTAAGCAGTATACTAATTGAAGTATTTCTACTTCTACTAGCTTGCTTCATAGGATGTACTATATCAATGTGTGTCCAGAAGTAGGGCTTGATGGATGACAAATTAATGCATAGCAAGTGAACATATTTCTTGCAGTATGCCTTCTGAAGTTTTGACATTTCTGTGACTACATGTACATCTACACAACTCATTTCAGCCAATATACACATAATTGATAACAATGATAGGTTGTAAATGCTACCTCTATATCTTCATAACTCACAATTTGAATATGTGCATGTGCACTGTTACAGAGTAAACAGACAAATCTGTAAATGTAGAAATTACATATCACTTCAATATCTGGCATGGATGAAGAATTGTATGTCTTCATAACTCACAATTTGAATATGTGCATGTGCACTGTTATATTGCACATGTCCATCTCTATTTTTTTCTTTCAATGTAAATTTTTGTTATGGAATACAATTTATGCAAAATATAGCTATTGACATGCAGTTCTATTGACAAAGAAAGAAAGGCCCTTGTGATAAGAATTTGGTTCACAAAATGTATACAGGTCTTGCAAAGAATACAGAATAATAAAAGTTTCAAATTAATTGTGATTTTGTTGCATTTTATTTCATTGTTTTTCATCTCTTATAGGGTTTAATACTTCTGCCCTTCAGTTTTATATCTATCCTATAGAGAAAATAAGTGATGAATAAAAAACTTGAGAAGAAAAAGTCTTCTTCAAAGAAAAATAGTAAACATATGCAGTTTCTATCATTTGTACATAAAACATATATGCATGAACATGTGAATTCTTAATTTTAACTCTCTATACTGTTTGATTGTTTGATTTTCACTTAATTGGTGTCTAAAGTCTTGGGAGATAAAACAACGACAAATAAGAGTTGTGTAAAATGTGGCTGCTGGGGCTGTGGGGCAGATCTGTCTGGGGCTAGGGATGCTTACCTCTTATGAAATTATCAACAACTTTGAAATGCATTGACACCTGTGTGCCATATTTTGAATAACATGAATCCACCCATCTGTTATTTGGAACAACACATAGCTGACAAATCATGCAGAATAGTCTAAAACCCCCTCCACTACACATCCTGGGTTAAGACTATTATCAGGTAACCACAGGACTTTATTTATACATGGACCTGATGATTTTATTATGTCAATACATTGTCATTGTGGCCCTGATACTGGGTATGCCTGAATACATGTATCAACCATCCATTAAAATGACTCTTTTAATTTCGGGGGGGGGGGGGGGGGGGTTACACTCTATTTTACTGCAGTACATATTATTCCAGATTGGTTGTAGGGCCTATCTAATGCCTTTTATGCATCGTTTCGTTTTTCTAGCCAGGCATACCATGAAATTGACTCTTCATCATGCATTAAAGGGGAAGTCCACCTGCTATTTAGTTGATTTTAATAAACGCACATAAATGAAACACACTAGTGAAAGTTTGAGCAAAATCTGACAAGAAATAAGAAAGTTATGCATTTATGGTGTTGTACATGTAATTAATCAAACACAAATTGGCAACTCAGTGATGTACCTTGCGAGCTACTCTCCCATTTTGACCGTACAGAAAATTTCACAAATTTCCATTTATATAGTTGTTTATGAAGGAGCTGCATTTGTTTCATACAGGCTTTGTGTAAAAACATATGTTCAATGATTATATCTAGGTTGCATTTATGGATAAATATTTTCTTTAGAAAAAGAGGAAATTTATAAATTGTTTTTAGTACAGGGCAATTTAAATGGGAGAGGACCTCGCAAGACACGTCACGGAGTTGCCAGTTTGTGTTTGATTGATAACAACTTTAAAAATGCCTAACTTTCTTATTTCTTATTGGATTGTGCTTAAACTTTCATTGATCTGTTTTAAATGTATGTACCAGAGAACACTGAGATGTATAGCAATGAGGTTAAAAAGAAATCTGGAAAAGCATTTTCTGACATTTTTCCTCTCACTCAAGTCATGATGGCAGACCCTTTTCATGTTCAGGCAAGCCTACCCATAATTACATGCTGTCATTAATAAAGACTGGTTGTAATTTCTCCAGTTGATACACTGTATGCTCATAGATCCGTTTCACAGTCAGATTTAACCTTTTCATGAACATTCCCTTCAGATGAGAGACAGTGTGGATGCTTTACATATAGATAATTTAATAGTTTCCTACATTGCACTTCCCTGTAGCAAAGGCACACTGATAAGATCAGAATAATCAAAATTAAGATTACAATCAAGACAACATGTTCCCTATGCCACTTTGGTGAACTACATGTGCCTGCATCAGAATCTAGGTTGCTGTTACATGTACAACAGATAGACTCAGGGGATTTGTCCTCTGTAGTTTCTTTAGACGATGTCGGAATCGTACCTTGTACAGGTGCATGCTGTAGGGTAGGTGGACAAGGTTCTGAGACATTATTGGTTATTGGGATATTTTGGATAGGATCCCATCCACAGTCCTTACACTCACATCTATCTCTAATTTGTTCTATGGTAGAGGAACAGCAATGTACAGGATCTGATAATTTAGCCAACATGATTTGATTCATAGTTCCACTCCATATTTCTGGTGATGTCAATGGGGGTAGCCTTTTACCATTCTGATAACACAAAATCTGTCCTGGTATACTCCCTTCTGGTGCTGAACAATGTAAGGAGATCCATTCTCCTTCAATGTATACATCACTTGATTCACAAAATGCCTTACCAGGAGGATAATCAACACGTAAACCAATCCTTGTATCCCATACATATTGCCCATTATCATAAATTGTAAGAATGTATGTACCTTCATCATTTCTTGAGACCGGATCGATTGTAAAGTGAATGCAACAGCCTTCACTCCCATTCTCAACTCTAAGTTTCTGATTTGGAGGCACTGACATAGATTCTGGATTTTCTGAATCATAACATGGGGATCTATGTCCATACTGTAATGTAACTTGTTTACTATTACATGGATAGAAGAAATCAAAGTTTACTACTTCTCCCTCTTGTACATATTGTATTCTGGAATCATAATTGATCTGTCTGCTAAATGTTATCAATGAAAATATAATAAAAAAGCGCAGTTTAAATCTAGCTGAAACATTTTGTAACTTATGCATATCATACATATAGGTAGATACAATTTATCTTTTAAATCAGAGTCAAGATCTAAGTTTGTAAATACAATTTATGGTTAATAAATAAAAGTTTACATGTACTTCACATTCTTCAGTAAGATCTTTCAAGAGAACAAAATTTCAAGGCAAGTTGAGTATGCAATTTATGGTTAATGAATACGTGTTGATTTTGTATTCATACACATTCATTTAGGCGACATCCTTATTAAGGAATGATAGCAAGGAAATTTGAATGCATACTTTATGGTTGACAAATATAAGTGAATTTTGCATTCATACATTGTAGGCTAGAATCTACTTGAATAATCACAAGGCGAGTTGACTATATTTATAACAAGATAACAAGATAGACCATAACAACATCGTATATATATTACACTGATTTATAATACATTCACAGTACATACATGTAATATATATCGATATCAATACATCAATAAAATTCAACAAGTTACACAATAAAATGTTAATGCTAAACTTTCTTGATGATTGTGAATAGAATCTTGTATAGTTCTGTAGATTCCATTATGTGTCATCAATTTGTGGTCAGTGTAAAACTGCTGTAGAAAGATGTATATAAAAACTACAACAATGTAGTTTTTTCAGCATGAAAGATAAAGCGAAAAGTTGCTTCTGTAGTGAAGATTCACTTTTGTAATTTATGGTTGTTTTGTGATGTGATGTTTTGGTTCATATCCCTGCTCTCAAATTAGTATCAGCCTTTCATTACGTTGTGCATCTTCCAGCATCAGAGTAAATGTAACTGTTTTTCAAAATGGTTCTTGAAAAAGCGAGAGAACATTTGAAGTCAAGTTGTGCATTTCTTATTCCAAAAACTCTATGGTTGAAGAGTCTTAATCCACAGTTGTCCACTCAAACTATTTCCTCTTATGAAGGAGACAGTACATCTGCATGTCCATGTATAGAGCGGTTTCAGATCAGTAGTTGTTTTTTTTTTTCACTGCTTTGCCCTTCAAAATATTTTGTCCAGTGCAGGTCATAAGGGAAGGACATGAGTCTGAAAGAAAGAAAGAGGACGAAAAAGGGATATACCTCGTGTAAGATGTACATGTACTTCTAATGCCGGGTCTTTCTAACACATGTTAAGCCTACCTGTGCATATAAGACCTTTATTTGGGATACGGGACTTATAGCTATCCCGTATCATGTACATGTACCTGGCACTTACTCTGCAAAGTAAAGCTGGAATTTTAAAAAGTTTAGATTTTACCAAGGAAGGATTGCCATACACTACTTACTGCATTACGGCCATATGGAGCTACCACTGTGAACAAGGGCTGTAATATGTGGTGTTTTCTGGATAGTTCTAGTGTCCTACAATGTATTACAGAATACTGATGAATGTAAATGGCTTTATATGGCGTATATATGGCCACATGTATTTCTGTGAATGTCTGAAGAGTGGTTGTGTGGCTATCATGATGTCTGAACACCTTTGCTTTTATTCGAATCATTATTTAGACAAAACAGCATTTTGAAATTTATGAAAATGACTAATAGTGTGAATCTAACTTTCTGTGTTTATATTTATTCAAGGCGTAGATAGAGGTAAACAAATTGTCAAACCATAATAATATTCTTCATTTATATTCTTGATTTATATAGCGCCTAATACTTCTATGATGTCTCTAAGCGCTTTACAGACGTATCATAATTGGGAGCAGTCTACCACTATACAATTCCACTGTATAAGTTATTTTCATAATATACAAATATACAGGGCCCGAGGAAATCTAGTGCGAACTATGGGGTCGGTCGAAGTGACTACAGTCGTCTATTTCCTCGAGGGGCGAGAGCCCCGAGAGAAATAGACGATTGACTGTAGTCGCTGAGACCGACCCCATAGATCGCACTAGATTTCCGAATAAAGGCCCTGTATATTTGTTTTATATCCCTCATCAACAATTAAATATATTTGGATTTAACTTTGATCTAGATATGGCAAATTAATGTTAGATGGTATAAATCTCGCGTTGTTAAATCTATATATCATACAGTTAGAGCAAACCACAGTGGACGCTATTAACTTAGAATACCCCAGTAGATTGACGTGATTGATAGTCTAGTCGCTGAGCCTGAGACCGACCCGGCGTAGATCGAAGTAAATTTCAGAATAAAGGCCCTTACATTAATTTTCTTTTATAGGCCTCTAACTTTTAGGACTAGATCTAGGTTGTCTATAACATCAAGTTAATTTTAATACTGTTATAAAGCGTTAAAGGGTAGATCTAGTACTAGATCTAGATCTATACCGTAACGTAATCGCTGAAATTTGGAAAGTGAAAAGTAGGTCTATATGGGCTTATGGCTAGATCTAGTTATGAACTGCACAGGCACAGTTAGATTAAATAAATAAAAAATAATTTAATACTAGACTAGATCTAGGCTAGGCTAGGCCTAACTTAGTCTTCGGGTCGGCTAGCATTTAATTAATGTTAATTACTACTACTGTTAGAGTCGGGTGGGCTAACGTTAAATAGATCTATAATATATTTAGGTCTAACTTTGTTACTAGATCTAGATCTAGAGCTAGGCCTAAATAAAAAGTAACACAAAACAGTATTAACAAACAGTTAAAAAGGGTCAAACGACATAGAATCTAGATTAGATCTAAAAGTCTAATTATTTATGACAGTTTAGATCTACACTCAAATGAAATTTTACCTGATATAACCGAACACGGTACTCGGTAGATATATAAAATTTACCTGATAACTGAATATAGGCTACTTCATTTGTTTCCAATCCTGGTTTGTTTTTGGTCCTCGTCAATTAAAATCAATTTTTTTCCTTTCAACGACAACGGACACTGGTAGGCTAGACATACCGTCGCCATGTTTTGATTTCGACTGATGACGCACGTGCGCGTTACGACGCGCATTAGCTAGTACGATTGCGCATGTTGAGAAACAGCTGATCTACTGACCTAGCCTGCATCCAATTACATTTACATAACCAACACGTCGTGTGTCCGGACAGGTCACTTTTAAACAGTAAATCGAACACAATTTCATGCAAATTGTCAAGAATCTTTGACAAGATAGGTTGACAGAATTATTAATTGCAAATATTTACTGGGCTTAGTGTTACTTCATGCATATTTTGCAAAATTGACGGCTATATTTTGTTCAGTATCTGCCCCCCCCCCCCTCCACCCCCTCATTTTTCTTTATATGGATTTATGAAAATTATCGGGCTCGGCGTAGTTTCACTGGTGCCCGCGCCGTCCCATCGCGGGAGTTAACCGAGGGAGACTACTGGCTGCTCGCCGTACGCGTCAAGAGAAATGATTCTAGGAAGCAAGGGGCAGTCGGAGGCATGATAGTAAAAAAACTATCATACTCTGAAAAGTTTGACGTCACTAAACCTATTTTTCTACCGGAGTAATTTCTTTTTCTGGTAGAATTATGATTAATCACATGAAGTGCTCTCGACCAATCCAAGAGCAAGAAATTTTTAATGAGGGATATAATAATAATTATTATATCCCTCATTAAAAATTCCTTGCTCTTGGATTGGTCGAGAGCACTTCATGTGATTAATCATAATTCTACCAGAAAAAGAAATTACTCCGGGAGAAAAATAGGTTTAGTGACGTCATACTTTTCAGAGTATGATAGTTTTTTTACTATCATGCCTCCGACTGCCCCTTGCTCCCTAGAATCATTTCTCTTGACGCGTACGGCGAGCAGCCAGTAGTCTCCCTCGGCTAACTCCCGCGATGGGACGGCGCGGGCACCAGTGAAACTACGCCGAGCCCGAGAATTTTCATAAATCCATGTAAAGAAAAGTGAGGGGGTGGGGGGGGGGGGGGGCGGACACTGAACAAAGAATAGCCGTCAATTTTGCAAAATATGCATGAAGTAACACTAAGCCCAGTAAATATTTGCAATTAATAATTCTGTCAACCTATCTTGTCAAAGATTCTTGACAATTTGCATGAAATTGTGTTCGATTTACTGTTTAAAAGTGACCTGTCCGGACACACGACGCGTTGGTTATGTAAATGTAATTGGATGTAGGTCAGTAGATCAGCTGTTTCTCAACATGCGCAATTATAGATCGTACTAGCTAATGCGCGTCATAACGCGCACGTCATCAGTCGAAATCAAAACATGGCGACCTATGTCTAGCCTAGTGTCCGTTGAAAGGGAAAAAAAAATGATTTTAATTGACGAGGACCAAAAACAAACCAGGATTGGAAACAAATGAAGTAGCCTTATCAGGTATTTCTTATTTATTTAATCTAACTGTGCCTGTGCAGTTCATAACTAGATCTAGCCATATACTTTTCACTTTCGGAATTTCACCGATTACGTACGTTACGGTATAGATCTAGTCTAGATCTAGTACTAGTATACTACCCTGCTTTAGGCTTTAACACTTTATAACAGGATTAAAATTAACTTGATGTTATAGACAACCTAGTCAAAGTTAGAGGCCTATAAAAGAAAATTAATGTAAGGGCCTTTATTCTGAAATTTACTTCGATCTACGCCGGGTCGGTCTCAGGCTCAGCGACTATCAATCGCGTCAATCTAAGTTAGTTAGCGTCCACTGACACTGTGTTTTGCTCTAACCGTATAGATTTAACAACGCGAGATTTATACCATCTAACATTAATTTGCCATATCTAGATCAAAGTTAAATCCAAATATATTTAATTGTTGATGAGGGATATAAAACAAATATACAGGGCCTTTATTCGGAAATCTAGTGCGATCTATGGGGTCGGTCTCAGCGACTACAGTCAATCGTCTATTTCTCTCGGGGCTCTCGCCCCTCGAGGAAATAGACGACTGTAGTCACTTCGACCGACCCCATAGATCGCACTAGATTTCCTCGGGCCCTGTATATTTGTATATTGTGGGTTCTTGTATAGCGCAAATGTCTGTCAGACTTGACACTCCTGGCGCTCCACAATCTATGCATCTGTACTCTGTGTGTGATGTTTGATGACTTTCATTTTTTAAAAATTTGTGGTTACTTGAATTTAATTTTTTCTTATTTATTGAGGTTTAATAACAAAAATAACACAATGCTGTATAAAAGAGGATGCTGACTCACCAATCAAAATCCTAACATTTCCACTTTCAAGGTTGTGAGCTACTCCACGCAAAATTTGTTCTTACAAATTACAAGAAGTGTGATGTTCCTCTCAGTATTTAATGTGCATGCCAATAGGCGGGTGTGCCCTTCCCACGTACGTGCAGCGCGCTGACTTAATGCGGGCTGCCATTTTGTTTGCGTGCGCGTCGTTTAAATGCCCATTTTAATTTATTCACGTATAAATATTTTTTTCCCTAAACCCCTTATTGATACTTTGACCAATTAAAAACTGTGTATCTACATAAAAAATGAATATTCATAGATGAATAGACATACGTCTACGGTTCATTTTAATATAAAACTTAAATTTATTTGAAAAACCTAACATTGATTCTCGATTGTTTTCGATACCCTTAAAAATGCTTTTTAATCAAAAAAATGATGGGTAAAAATAAGGTTTTAGCTCAGTTGCCATAGCAACTTGGAAAGAGTTTTCTAACCTTAGCCAAAATATTCTTTGAGTGATTGAGGATATGCTAATTCGTGCAGTTTGTTTACTTTAGCCTTGTCATTTTTTCTGTCATCGTGAATGAGCTCTCAAAATGTGGAATTTGAGGTAAGTTTTTACTTTTTTCGGCCTTTTCCTGACTGATGTAATTTGATGACGTAATTTTGGCTGAATTGTACGAAAACAGTTTGAAATATCAGAAAATCTTGGTAAATGGGACTAGTCACTGTAGAAAAGGAGATAAATATAGTATGCATTTGCGAAGGAAACTTTCCTAATCGACATAAGTTTTGGAAGTTTGGAGCCGCATAAATGACTTTTCAGCAGGGCGATGGTACAGTTTCCGCCGAGTGCGTAGGGGCGAAATCTGCCAGCATTCCGTATAGGCGTGAAGGGCGTATGTAGTCCCACGTACTGCGCTAGTAATCTATACCAAAATTGAGTAGATGCAGCGCAGTAAAATCTCTCTTATTGATGACACGTTCATAATATTGACTTTGCACATTAATAGTTCATTAAAGAATATTAATTTGCATCTATTTCATAATAAATTAAAGCCCATTTATTGAATAAAACAAAATAAACAAGTTTTCTGAGGAAGATATCCGAAGTTGTAAACTAGGCTTACTGTGACTGTGGCAGTGAGTGTACGTGTGAGGCCACTGAGGCTGAATGCAATACCCACGGTAAATTGCTCATTTAAAAGTTTTTGCTTCTCACTTCTTGATGCTAAATGTAAGGGACCCAAATAATAGTAATAAACAATTTTTTGGGGGGGGGGAGGGGGCGAGGGATCCATTTATCTACCGATTGAAGTGCCCCTGAAGGGCCCCTACACTCTACCTTGGCTCATAAAACTGATGAGACAATTCACATTTTGTTTTAATTTCTGTTTATAATTACAGAAAGACTGACTTTGTCCTTGAAAATTGAAAATTGAAGAAATGGAACTGGTGGATCCTACTTACAACAACCAGTTTCATGGGAGTAATTCACCCGTCAGAAATATTGTGTCATCATGCAGATGATATAAATATCAGACTCAATCAGGTAAGTCAATTTTTTTTTTTTAATGTCTTCCTCCTGCTTTTTGTCTGAGCTGCAGAAGTAGGGTCTAGTAAATCCGTGGGCTTACTATTTTCCAAAATATTAAGGATGATTTTTTTTTTATTACCATATAACAGATCATTTTAAGTAGAATCTTAAGATATTTGTTATAATGATTTACATTGGAAATATAGAAGAAACGTATTATTATCATTATTATTATTATTATTATTATTATGCCAAAAAGTATAATGGTTTTTGTTTTTATTCCAGTACATGTTTAATAAATTTTTATTATTCTTTTTGCCTATCATTCAGAGTCTGATGTTTTGCCCAGCTGACCTCAAAGAGACTGATACCTGTCAGAAGATTGTTGAAGTCGTGATGTCCTTCATCGCTGATGGGTACCTGTGAATACATCTCAAAAGACGTGGGGGGGGGGATGTGAAGAAATTTATTCCTTTTGCAATACCACATTTTGTTATACTTGCCTTATACTCACATTATACTCGCAATTATCGTACCATATTTATTTATTGTACAAAAAAAAAATATTAAAGCTTTATGACATGTGATAAAAAGGAATACCTGTGTCAGTATAGTTTTGCTCTACCACCGAGATCATATATAGGGTGTACCAGTATTGTACTTATAATTGTTATTCATTTCTTCTAAATAAATTTGTATTAAAAAGATTCATATAAAGGAATGTTATGCACTCTCGAATATATTTGTCTTTCATACTTCTTTTCTGTAAATGGTTTGTTTTTTTAACATCTTTAATCATGTCTGTCATACATGTATTGGCACTTTGCATTTTTTAATGAAAGAATTCTTTGTATGTTTTGATGCATGTGTATCAGTGGCATATCTGAAATGTTTCTTCTGGGGTGGGGAAGGGGCAGTTTATATATTGGATAACCAAAGTCATAAACCTGAAAACTTGTATTTTAAAGATTGGGCATGAGAGTGTTGGAAAAAATCACTAGGGGGGGGGGGGCATGGCTGTGTTGGCACCTTTTGAATATTCCCCCCCCCCCTCCCCCGAAGCAAGCAGTGACTGAGCGTGTGTTTTACTATGAATAAGTGTTCTGTTGATAATGTCCTGATTGATGTGTGTTTATGACCGAATGACGAAAGTAACCAAATTAGTAATGATATAAACATTATATGAAATATATTAAAACAACTGAACAAAAAATACAGAAAATATTAAATAGGCCTATCAACAAAAAAATAAAAATGAATCAACACTTCTGACCATTTTTATGAGTAAAGAGCATAGAAAATATCAAATATGTAAAATACTCATCCAAATATTTTCTGTTCAGTTCAAAGTTCTTTTTTTTTCAGCCACATGAATAATATATTATAATAACAATAAATAGGTCGACATATGTGAAACATAGCAAATTTTATAACCAGTGCAGTACTATTGCATGCAGAACATCAAGATGAAAATGAAGAAAAGGAAACAACAAAAGGAAGGGAAAATCAAACGAGACGATTTACATTTTTTTTGTTTGTTTGTGGGGATAAAAAAAAAAAAAAAAAAAAAAGAATTCACGATCTATGCATGGGGGGGGGGGGGTGTTGAACGTTCGTATCACATCGGGTAGGCCTATTGTGCTGACGTCTGTTTATGATTAGGCAGGCCTATAGGATAAAAACCTATTTGTAAATATGTATTAAACAACAAAAAAGTAATAATGATAGTATACGAGGCACCATCCCGACATAATCATTCCAGTTCTAATACATAATGCACACAATAACGTATGTGGATCGTGCGTTATAACTGGTAAGCATTGAAAAGTGACCCCAGTTTGAGAGTAAATAACGATAGATAAAAAAATGACAGGGGTTAGAGAGAACTACTATACAATCGTCACACACCCAGTAAAACACAATTCATCGTCAGATTTTTAAGGAAAACTCCTAAAAAAAAATAATTCAATTTTAAGTGGAAAGTTTAGAAAACAATGATAAAAATGAGAATATTTCGTGGAAAACAACACACCCACGCTACGGAGGCATTCAACTTGCAGTCAGTTTGTATCATGCTCAAAGAACCTATTAGAATTAAGGGTAGGATTTTCTTCATAAACTGGTCGTATTTTGGTCATTCCTACTCAAGTGACTTTTTATTTATTTGGCATTGATTATCATAGTAACAGCATAGCAACCGAAAAACTGAATTATTACGCGAAAACAAAGCGCGCCAACGCGCGTTGAAACAATGAAACTTTGCATCATGGCGCAGCGCATTAAGTTGACGTACGTCTATGGCGCGCGCACGTACGTGTTCCTTGCACTGATGGGATACAGTACGCATCCATCAATGCACATCCAGTTTCAATGCCTTTGTGCATCCCATGGTGCATCTCCTCCTTGCTATAATTATATGCACGCGGCAGCCAATGTTGTGTTCGTAGGGTGAGTTTCCTTCATATAATTAATGAAGCTTAAAGGCGGTCAGGCGGCGGTTTCAGTGGAGAAAAATCTGTGTTTGCTGATGTTGCAAAATAGTTAAAGTACACATTCAAAGAAAATCACAAATATGATAAATAATGTATCACTAGAAACTGGCAAGTTAAAAGATAGCAATCGTATCAGTTTAAAGTCAACTACATATCAGGTAATTAAACAATAATACAAATAAAACTACCTCCCAGCATCTGCGATATACAAGCGCTTCGCCAAAAAAATAACAATGTTTCAATGACGTCAATAAAGGGAACAATCCTGTCCAAGCAGACGACGTCCCATAAAGAATGAACATAAGTGCAGTGCAGTTATTTCTCAAATTATAAAGAATTTAGTGTATTCAAACGTGCCCATATTTCACACCATTCTAAAATGGGAATGAAACAGATTCTGATTACTGAAATCTTTTGTTTGTAAATATATAGGATGAGGGTTAATGAACAATCAAAGAAACCACACTTTCAAATTGAAAAGCCCGCTGAATGATTGCAAGGACGATATTCATCCCTCATTCAACGCCGAACGTCCAGCGGTGTATGCAGCTGTGAATGCAATGGCGTCTATTTTGTTTACAAGCAACTGATTCCTTTATTCTTGTAACGCTTCATTTTCCATCCAAATAAACCCATGCACGGGGTTTAGAGTGAGGCAATATATGTATTAAACATAATAGACTAATGCTAGTGAAGTGAAATAACTGAAGAGAAGATGACAAAACAGGCACTGAAAATATGTGAGATGTTATGGGACATCGTCTGCTTGTGCAATTAACGTCCTGTCTTTGACGTCACACATTTCAGCGGCTTTCGGAGAGCTGTTCAGGTGCTATGTCGGGGCTGTATTTTAGCAATTTGTAATTGATAATAATCATTACTTCGAATGTTTGCAAGCGTCGAATTTTGACAAACTTGTCCGGTCTAAGCTTCACCTACGCAATAATGAAACTTAAGTCAGTTTTAAAAATCAATGAATATCTACTTTAAAGCTCCATTGATGCCAGATCACAGACAAAGCCTGAATTCAGGCCCTAGCACTTTATTTTCAGGTCATATTTCAGGCTTTCTGGTGTACAAACTACCGTGTGAGTTTTAAAAAAGTGTACACTTAGAATGTTGCTATTCATTCTAAGACTTAGGTTTGAATGAAAAAAATCATTATACATGTTTTGAA
The DNA here is from genome assembly GCA_025618425.1 of Heliocidaris tuberculata. Taxonomy (NCBI): domain Eukaryota; kingdom Metazoa; phylum Echinodermata; class Echinoidea; order Camarodonta; family Echinometridae; genus Heliocidaris; species Heliocidaris tuberculata. The sequence goes on along the minus strand of CM046843.1, from coordinate 28,788,283 downwards.
AAAGTATTGTATCCTGCGTCATTTGGAACCATTTTTATGTGGTATATGTTCACGCTTGGATGAACAGGAGGCATTGTTTGCGTGAGTGTAAAAATTGCGCCAAAGTATTAAGTGAGGGGATGAAATAAAATCTGTATCAAACAAGGTGCATTGCATGTAACTTCCCAGAAGCAAACACACACATGAGGAACACAGATTATTTTCAAGATGGACTTTTGGATGTTGAGGAACAAGTAACATCATCATATCATGATCGTCAAACACTTTGAAGTAGCAAGTCAAAAAATTAAAGAGTTTGACAAAGCAAATTAAATCAGAATATTGTTTATTTATGTTTATTTTACTCCAAATGAACACCATGATCATGTGCTTGTTAGTGTGCGCATTTGTGATGCATTCGTGTTTGCATATATGTCTGCTTATGAGTAGACCATGTGAGGAAAAACTAAATGTGTGCGTGGCTTTTTTTTTTTCTTCTTCTTTTTCTTCATTTTTCTGAGTGTGCGTGTGTGTGTGTGTGTATTTGTAAATGTGAGTGTGGCTTTTTCCCCTTCTTTTTCTTCATTTTCCTGAGTGTGCGTGTGTGTGTGTATATGTAATAACTGTATCTTATTCAGTGTATAATTATGTTTTCATTCTTTTAAAACTCTTTGTATCTATTTTGATAACAGAAATCAGCTCCTGCTAAGCTCAATATCTACAAGTAAATCTGGAACGTTTGACGGAACCAGACTGTATACGGATAACCTGACTATGCTTACCTAGTACCGACACTAATTATATTGATATATACTTTATTTGTATGCACAATGGATGTGTATTTATCTTTTCAAGAGTAGAGAAATCTGTCCTGCTTTCTACGAACTTGTGATTAAATGAAAGAGTAAAAGTAATTTCCCGAGTAATTTAACCAAATGGATATTCTTTTATTTTGGTATACGTGTAGCACATATTCTGTGATACTTGGTAATCGTACATGTATAGCTACATGTACCTATATATACATTTACAATGTGCATGCATTCCATATTCTGATTGGTGTATGCACACTTTTCTGTTACAATAATTGCTTTTGATAATTGTGTATGCATGTAGCAAATAACAATATTACTCATTTATCAAATGATATGCTTTATTGTTAAAGTATCATCTCAGATATGTATTTGTTTGTTTGTTTACCTAGCGCTACATATATAAGCACAAAATGACATTGATGCTGAATAGTACTTCGATTCTGCCAAAATATGGTAATATAGAAAAAAATAGATATTAATCCTTTTTGTTTCAGTAGTTTTTGGATATATCTTCAGAAAGTATAGCCAATATATACACCCTATATTGATAGAAATTACATATACATGTATGTACTCTACTGGACTTCATTTATAGAATCTATGGTACATTTTCTGTCAGTAATCTTGTGGGACATACGTGTACATGTCAATGTTTTAGAATGATTTAAGTTAGTTCCTGACAGAAAATCTTCCAGGTTATGACCGATTCTAAACATTATCTTCTTTATTAAACTCATAATTGAATAAACTTCATCTGATAGAAAGTGATTACACGTACTTGTAGCTTACATTAATCATGCAGATTTACATGTACTGAGAATGAGATACATGTAATTGGCCATGTACTACAATGTTTACAATAGTTTTCCAAGTATTATGTAACCAAAGAAATCAAATAGATGTGCTACAATTAACCATAGAAAATATGCAAAATAAATATTATGTAGACAATAAGAGAGCTGTGTATTGTGCCATGATGTTATGTATTTACATATTCTTAAGGCACAGCATCCCTTTTGCAGACTTTATATAAAAGAATTCTGCAAAACTTTGCACAGGTTTAGGTTTAGTAGACATCCTGTAGATACTGCCTATGAAATTTCAAGGCCACACATTCTTACTCCTTTGTGAGAAATAAAAATCTAGCTTTTGTCTGCAAAAGAGATGAAGTACCTTTAATATTTTTTCCCCTCGCATTTCTTTGCAAGTCAAAGGCATTTTGTTCTATGTTACCACTCCCATCAAAGGGTTTTGATGATTCTGTCAAGTTCGCAGTTCTACTAGAGATTAGTTCCGACCATATAACAAGGAAAATGACACTTGAGATGTTCATATTCATGAATTATTTTTCTGTAAGTGGCAAACTACCTTGGACTTTTACATAATTATCGAATTGATCACTTTTATTTTCCCCCTTTTCCCTTCTCTCCCTCACTTCTACTCTCCTCTGTCTCTCTTCTACCTACTCTTTTTGCCTCGTAAATGAGAATTCTAAATGTTTGTAACAGATTGCGTTCTTCTCTTTGAACAAGCATCAAAATTTTCTCCTGTTTCTGCACTCATACCTCAATCACACCCCCATACTGACTCCACACTGACCGACTCATTCTTGGCCCTTGGGGATAATCATTACCTTCAGGACAGGAATTATTTAAGGGCTTAATTTATCACATTTTGTTCTTCAAATTGTCAACAATAATATTTTTCTTTTAGTGCTACATGGTTATAATAAAGTGTAATGTCTTTGAAAATATATATGGTTAAAAAAATTTGTCAAAAAGTTGGAAAACATTGCCAATTTCGATAATAAAAACAATGATTTTGAACCTCTCAGTGTGTTGCCAATTTAAGGATTTTAAAGCTTATTCTTGTTTATAAAATTCCTCGCATCAAAAGCAATATGGTCATGCAACAAAAATGGACATAGTGTGTGTAGAAACTTTTGCTCTTTCTACTTATGCATCTGGTATATTTTATAGAGCTCTGAATCAAAAGTTATTGAGCCAAACCAAAAAATGTGGTCACTTGTCTTGAAAGGGTTCATGCAATTTTGTGTGGTCTGCTGTCAATATCACCTTTCTCCATTTTAGTTGTCTGGGCCCTGTGTCATAAAACTTGTCATCAGTAACAACTGCCAAAGTTCTACAACAAATTTGCTTTCAGCCAATCAGATGCAAGGATTTAAGGAGCTTTTAATAGTTATTGCAACTTGCTATTGATAGCAAGTTTTATGAAACAGGGCCCTGGAGAATAATGAACATCTTTTCAATTCAAAATGAAGAATACTTTAAACAATGTTTTACAGTTGTATTGAAAGACCAAACAAGTTTATTGCACCGACACATGAACATGCGATATCATTAATATTTGAAAACATTGGCATCATTAATAATTACATAGTTAAATACAGACGTAGTCTAGATTATATCAACAAATATGCCACAAAAATGTATTTAAAACTAAGTAGTATTGAAGAGAAGTGAGAGTTGTATACACTATATGAACATGACGGACAAAGAGAGTGGACAAAATAAACAACCCCTCATTTTACCCTTCACAATAGTTCTTGTAGACAAAAGAACATTCCTTCACTGCTATTCTTTAAAATAAGTATAACTGTGAATATGCATATGTGACACCTCTTCTACATATTTTTACAGAATAGCAGTGAAGAGATGTTCTTTTGTCTACCAGAACCATTGTGAAGGGTAGAATGAGGGGTTGTTTATTTTTTTCCACTCTCTTTGTCCGATATGTTCAAAGCGATAAAATGAAAGCATAGGAAGAATGAAAGAGGGGAAAGAAAGAAAAGATAGCGAAATACATGCAGATGATAGAGAGAGTGAGAGAGAGAGAGAGAGAGTCTAACATCAAAATGGATCTGAATTCAGCATATTAAAAAGGGATACTTTTTATTTGAAATAATCCAGCTCAAACCATGTCACATACGGTATACATTTAAAAATTATTTGGTGATGTGAGAGCTGTGCATAGTATTTTAATTGACAAAGCAAAGAGATTTTTTTTTTACAATTTCCCACGGCTATCTTTCTCACATAATTCTATGACTAAATGAACAACTACAAATAATTTCAAGTTGCATTTAATTTCTCATTTTCATTTCATGACTGGATGCATTCATACAGTAATTTCAGAATAAATAGCTTGACATATAGCGCTCCATGTATCAATAGACCTGGTCAAACCAGGTTTAGGTCAGTCCAATTTTCTGAATACATGCCGTTGTGAATTCTAAACAATAAGCCGGTTCGTAATTACAATTTGCGCATGCCTTGTACGGGGTACAGTTGACCTTTACAGGCCTCATTCATTTCAGGGTGAAAGCATTTTCCAAATTCCCCGACTTTCCATGACTTTCTAGATCAAGCAGTAAATTGTAGTTTCCATGACCATTTCGACACGCTGTATCCATACATACCACGATGCATACACCAGTATGATTTTACTTGTTAAACAGTAAGCGTGTCCACCAAAACAAATGCATGTGTGTGTACAATTTAGGGTCATTTCAGGTTCATTTGTACCATCTACTAATTATGAACTGACTTATCCTTGACACTGTAAGTGCTGAATCCTGCTAAATGTACATACCATGAAACTTGCTTTAGCCACCACCAGTACAGAAAGACAACCTGTCCATAAAGAACGCATTTTATGTTTCTAATTGTGTTACAATTGTGTCTTATCAAAACATTTATCAAAAGAACCTGTGTATAAAGACCAGCTACCTATGAAGACTATTCATAATTCCAATTGTCTTCACATACAGCTTTGAGTGTATATCTGAACATACACGTCCGTATTCTACTCATTCAGTTCACAAAGAGAAAACTTCAGAACTTGGTCTAACTTATTTTGTTAAAAATTGACTTTAGATTGACTTAAACTCTTTATTTGCTATGGATCAAAACCTGAGACTGCCCCCATTGATAGAAGTATATGTATATGGTACATGTACACTGTATGTGTACGTGTGACAAAAGTCGACTGTGCCAGTCCAGCGTTTGTTTCATTCACCGACCAAAGCCATGAAAGGTTTAACCAAGGAGTTCTGTGATAACTCCTTGGTTAAACCCAACTTTGAGTCTAAATTTTAGTAGAATACGGGCAACTGTGTCTGGAGCCAGGTTTGTCACTAAAATGAAGGCACTTCATGATCTGGGTCTCTTGCTAGGAATCTGTCTGTATAAGCAGAATGTGAAGACCATCCCAGCCAACTGAGGAATATCAAGAAAGAAAAAGATTGATTTCAGTGAAATGAAAACAAACCAAAGAAATGGAATAAAGAAGATTTCAACAAGAAATACACAAAAGACTGATCTAAAGAAAAAGGAGAAAGAAAAGCCAAAACAGAAGTAGGCAAGAATTAATGTGAAAAACAATGTATAGGGGAAGTGGGTAAATGCAGGGATTGATTCAAAATGAGAAAAGGGCATATATACATGTATATAGATATACATGTATATGTGAATAAAAATGATCTACATGTAATAATGAAAAACCAACAATGAAATAAGAGGGTCTAAACAAGAATCACAAATGATTTTATAGATATGGGCAAGAACTGATATATGAACAACTGGAACACATTGCAAACAATCCATCGAACAATCAAACATCATAAACAACTACTAGTACTAGTAAAATGGATGTAATCAAATGTAATTCAAAACATACAATATCCTTATTACACAATCGGAAAATGTGCTTCCCTTTCAAATGTTTTTCCCAAATGGTACCTGAAAATTAAAACTGCCATTTTTTTTGTCGCTTTCGGGGATTTTCTTTTGAGTATTAATCAGAACCAGAAAAAAGGTGACAATTTTTTTTTTTTGGCCTGTCACATATTTTTCAGAATTGTGCTCCCCTCTCCTTCTTTCACAAAATCCTGGACCTGCCCCTGCAAAAATATAACTCACATGTAACACAGATATGCAAATGGCGACCCCTCCAACGACACCCCCGTACTCTGTCACACGATTCTCTGTCGCAGTAAGACAGCCCTGCAATGAGAAGAGAGATCAAACTAGAAATAGGCATGATTTTCCATTTCAACACCACCGAAAAGTCTTTACAAACTTTTGCAAATCTAAGAAAGAAATATGTTTATGTGTATGTGTATGCTAGCTTTCCAAAGGTTTCTTTTCTGAACGTTCAAATTCTGAACCCACAAATTTTCTATAACAAGGGGGTCCATTACTGGTATTTTGAAAATAAATTAACCCATTGATTACTGAATTCTCTCATTCCCATAAGGTTAATACAGGGACTACCTGGCTCCCGTATGCAACAGGTTAACCCTTTTGAGACGATTGACCACATTTTGTGGTTTGGCTCAATAACTTTTCATTCAGAGCTACATGTATAAAAAATATAGTAGATGCATGAGTAGAAAGAGCAAAAAATTCTGCACAAACTATGTCCATTTTTGTTGCATGACCATAATGCGTTTGATGCCAGGAATTTCGAAAATGAGAATAAGCTTTAAAATCCTTAAATTGGCAACAAATTGAGAGGTTCAAAATCATTGTTTTTCATCAAAATTGGTAATTTTTTCAACTCTCAACAAAATTCATAACCATGTATATTGTTTTAAAGACATTACACCTCATTAGAATCACGTAGCACTGAAAGAAAAATATTGTTATTGCCAATTTGAAGAACAAAATGTGATCATTTTACCCCTTAAATAATTCCCATCCTGAAAGGGTTAAAGTGGCATTAAACTGGCAGAACTTGAACAGTGCCATCTTACAGTGATTGCTAAATTCAGATTATAAGTTGAAAATTGCATTTATTTTGAATTTTAGGCAAATTTTGAACTATTTTTTTTTACTTGACATAGTGGAAAAATTGTGTGCAGGTACATTCTAAGCTTTTACAAACTACATGTAGAATGGGGCATGATGGGAAAATGAGAGGCACAGACACTTATTAAATCCTGTTGAAAGATGGTACTATTTAGGAGCTCTAGTTTGGCATTGTTCATGTAACAAATTTTTTCAATTCTGTTAATATAACAGGACTAAATATTCCAAAGGGTTGTAATTCTAAAAAAGAAATATGATTTAATATTTTCGAGAATGAAAAAGAGTTTACAATTTTGAAAATTAGATAATGAAGAAATCAATTGCTCCTTATCAGAAAATGTTTGTGACATGGATTTAAAATCTGAAAGCATTGATTAATTTTTATCTTGATAAAAACCACTTCAATAAAAAAAATCTTTTAGATTCTTAACTTCCATAACACATCACCCGCTATGTAACAGGTGTTGTAGTCTAGTGGATAAGTTGCTGGATGGTGAACCACAAGGTACAGGGTTCGAATTCCCACTGCAGCACTTTGGCAAGACATTAATCTACATTTTGCCACACTCAACCCAGGTGAGGTGAATGGCTACCTGGTAGAATTATTCCTTAAAATGATTGCAGGAGCTAAACCAACATAATAATTTTCAAAGCTCTTTGGAAGCGCATAGGGACGTTAGATCAAAATGCAATATGCGCTATACAAGAACGGAATATTATCATTATTGCCATTGCAATTTCTCCTTACCACATCATGCAGGTAGAGTCTATACAGGTTCTGGGGCCTCTCTAACCGACAGATGACGGGGTCGACACCCTCACGACAGCAGCTTAATGGTACCACGTTGCGGGGTTTTAAGGGTGACTGGTTCAGCCAGAAAGCCGTCATTCGATACTCGACTAATGCCTCTACCACGTCACCAGTTATGCCGCAGCATCGAAACTATTAAAAAAAAACAATGAAAGACATAATCACTTGTGCACTATGAAAATAGTTGAAGGAGCGTACACACAAGATGCACCTATGGATAAATAAGCATCATATAAAGAAACTTGTTTGGGAGATAAGTGCGAGGTTGTGTACCACATTCTCATACTACAGTAAGCTCAAATGATGAGTTGTTTGAAAGGGCCGTGCCCAGATCAACCTATGTTTTGTTTACGATGCTCATATAAGAACATTTTCATTTATTATAAAATACATTAGTTATAGAGTTTGGCCAATATTCTTAAAAATTGGTATAACTTTAGGCTACTTACATGTAGGTTTAAACCCCACGTAATAAATGCAAAGATTTAGTCCATCGATTATATAGAGTAGAGTCCGAAATAAGAACATTTTCATCCTGTACGAATCACTATAACTCTGTAACTAAAGTAAAATACATACACTTGACACTTTCTTTCTCAATTTTTTTTCACAACCAAATTAATTTTGTCTATAGATATATTTTGATACATGATGACATGAACAGCAACTGTATTATACAGAATTAGGGGGTTGACATTTGGCCTTCCATAAATCAGAAACTTCACTTGGGTTTAACATATTTTAAGAATGTGGCCCCAATTAGGGGGTCAGACCATCGATATCTACCAAGTGGATATAGCATAGTATGCACAGCTCTATACAGCAAAAATTGGAGCCCTACACTCGAACACAGTACGTGGGACATCGTCTGCTGCGTACAATTCCAATGTAATCCTATTCGAAAGATACATGATTTGATTTTTTATTTTGAATAGACATCATACTGACTGTCACATTAAATCACCTTTAGAATATGAAAGGATACACTTGTTTTGCCTGATTTTGCAGTTAATTCGTGGAAAAGACTTCACAGTGCTGAATTATTTGATTCTAAAATGCATAAAATTGCATCGAAACAGTGCAGTGGCGGTGTTTTTCTGCGAGCCCAAACATGGCGAGCGGTCGCATCAAACATAGAGGGCGTTGCTGTCACCCTGACCCTGATTTCTTCCTACTAGGGAGAGTTCATTAGCATTTTTTTTTTTTTTTTGGTCTTGCTATGATGCTTTAGCCAGGTGCAAGCATGTTTAGGTTTGCTGGTTTGTAAGGAACTCTGCTGCGAATTAATTAGGACAAACAGCAATACAATTAAAGGTGTTTTTCTGTTGCTAGGTGTTGGGAGGGAGATAGGAGGTAACTGGCTACAATTCCGGGTGTGTCAGGTCATGTGTTGGAGTGAGAGTGTGTGAGGGGAAATGAGGGCAGATCTCATTTAACTTTTGTGTGGAGAGGTGGAGTTCATCTTCCTCATGTATGAGAGTTTACTGTGTTGTGCTGTGACTGGGTGTGAATTCAAGGCCTAGGGTATCTTCATTAGCAAGCATTCCAGGCTAGCAAGATTTAAGAACCTTTTCCTGGCTGAGCACCAAGGACCAGACTATATAGATATCCGTAAGTTGAATTATTTTCTAAGTACTTTGTAGAAGTAAGGACTTTCAAAATTGGTGTGTTGAATTATTATGGATACATTTTTTTTCCCCCCTTGTTGTTGTTATATTGTATAATCTGTAATAAGAAGTCACAGATTTACATTATGTGCATTTTTTTTTTTTTATAGATAGAATAAGTCAAGCAAAGAATATAATACTATTGTTTCTTTTAAATGTTGACACTTTTAAATGATGTATCTTTTGTCTGCTAGAATCTATTATTGATCACCAGGCAAGCAGGTTGCTTGTTAACTTGTTAAGTGTACCTATGGTGTTGGAAAGGCGTAAGGATAATTAATTCATGGTGACAGGGAATATTTTTTAGAATCCGTTTTGGTATATATTTTTTTTTTTATTTACAGTCGCATCTTTGTCCATCACTTAGCTGGGCTGAGCTCATCAACTTTTGGCAAGGACGCCGGCCATGTGCTTTAGCGTTCGTCTTCGACGTCCTGATCGTCTTCGATGACATCAGGTTACACCACGCCTACTTCATTCTTCATCACGACTCTTTGTCAAGCAGGGTTGTATCACCCAGTTCATACTCTTGCATGCTCCAATAGAGCTGGGTTTGTTGTTGTTGGGGTGTTTTTTTGCACACCTCATCGAAAATAGGACTTCAAACTAGTTAACGGTGCACCTTAGAGTGGGGTTTAATTACTATATTACTACAATACAATCTATTAAACATGAATAACAAGGAAAATTTCCTTTGACTTATGAAGGTTTTATTATTGTAGACAAATTATACTGCATCTGATATCTTACTGACTTGTATAACATTGGATGTATTATTTTGGATTTTGAAATGGAAAACTTTGAGCTTTAATTGGAAAGGGCGTAAATAATGAAGCATCATGCTGATTTAGCTCATTATAATTCAATGCAAGTTTGACATGTGAAATTATTTTGTTGTATTAAAATTACTTATTGTAGTGTATTCTCATATATATCACATTTACTAAATAATTTGGACAAGCATTTCATAATGATAAACTTTATTAAAGTTACTACAGAGAACAGGCAACAAACAAGTGACAGTTGCTTTATCCACTGGTATTGGTCGATGGGTTAGACTTACCCTTTTCTGGATGAAGTCATAAGCCTCTGTGTATTCCTCTCCTCCAGCTGCCCCATAGTTATCCCTCAAAGACCACGTCAAGTTCTGCTCCGTTTCAGCCTGCAGACGGCAGAAAACAAAATAAGACCAGCCTTAAACTCTCACCTCGGTGGAAAAAGAGGTTATTATGCATCAGTAAAGGGATATTTTTGTTTTTATTTCTAAAAATTTGAGAGCTGTACAGCACCTACGAAATTATGTTTGGAAATTCAATCAAACTTAACCTAACACATTTGTTAATTTTCACATTAGTGCAAAGAGGATAATTTTGTCCAGGGGGCAGTTGTCCAAGAATCAAACGAAATCAATTACCCTCCCCCCCCCCCCCCCCCGGCAATTACCCCCTTGTCAAAAAATTGCATGAAATCTAATACCCTCTCACCAATCAGTTACCACAACCCCCCCCCCCCCCCCACAATCATCCCCCCAAGACAACGAATAACTGACCACTTCCCTCTCCACCAGACAATTACCCTCTGGGGTGATATAAGCAGTTGTCCTAGGGGCCTCTAGGAGGTATTTGTCCTACGGGGTGAGATGCAGTTGCCTTGAGTGTAGTTTTGGGGAGGATGGTGCAAATGCTGTCCAAAAATCAGATAAATTGCCCTCTCACCAACCATGTACCCCCCCCCCCCCCCGATAATCACCGCTAAGGACAACAGACAACTAAACGCCGCCCCCTCTGCCTGACAGTTTACCCTCTGGCGTGATATAAGCAGTTGTCCTCGGGGCCTCTAGGAGGATATTATCCTGTGGGGGTACATGTAGTTGTATGGAGGATGGTATAAATGTCGTCCCAGAATTATGATCAAGTGACTGTATGACAAATGCTCCTGCGACGATTGCTCCTTGGTCAAAATAGTGAAACTAATTACATTTGTAACTTCAACCCTCAACCTAACACTAGACCTAACCCTAACCTAAAACCAAATCCTAACTTTAATAGCTCTGTTTCCTGGAGCAAGTGTCTTCAGAACAAGTGTCTTCAGAACAACTGTCAGATGAAGATGATATACTTACGCTTGCTAAAAATGCCAATCCCAAAATGCCACCAGAAAACTCCACTACATATACTGCTAACAGAAGGTAGAAGTACTGCAACAGATATGGAAGAAGAAAAATTAAGAATGAGCGATTTGAGCAAAATATGTAAGATCTCGGTGAGTATGTCTCATTTGTGCCCCATAGCACTTCAAGATTTTCTAAAGATCTAATATGAATCAGCTTTGATTCCCCAAATTAGCACCATTTTTTTTTTTTTACTCTAACAAAGTTTAAGACAAATTAAAATGTATATTAAACATGTCAAATGCCTTGATGTGAATGAAAATTACAAAATGCAACAAAAAATAGCCAATTTGTACATTTATTTCGTAATCATCATTAGAGTGTGAATTCTAATCAAGTGATTGGCTCAGATCAGGTCATGTGATATGCAGTAATTATACTATCAAGTTTTACTATGTATATTTTAAAGAAAAAAAATTATCCAAAAATATATGATTCAGCATCAAAATCTGAGAAGAGTAAACTACCTGTGACATTGAAAGAATAGATATAATTATTATACAGTGGAACCTCGTTATAACTCATTGGGACCACAGAAATTACCTTGTTATATCGAAACCTTGTTATATCAGGGCTAAATAAACAATATAATACAAAGAAGTGGGACCAGTAAAATTACCTTGTTATAACGAGAGTTTATTATTACAGTGCTCTTTTTAACAAGGTTCCATTGTACATGTATGTTCAGGAAGCTTGCATTGTATTTACACAAATATATGGGGTAACTGCTTAAAGAATTTAACAACAAAACAAAAGACACCTTGTTTTGAAGAAGGCCTACTTCTTAATTCTTATATAAGGGCCCCTAACACAAAGGTTTGCGATCAATTGCAAATTGCAATGGCCAATCACGATCATCTTTGCATGCACATAGTGTTCAAAAGGCGGACCATTAACCAATCAGAATCGTTGTTTCAAATTTGCAATTGATAGCAAACCTTTGTGTTACAGGGCCCTGGTTTCAGACGGGGCCCGTCTTATGAAGAGTTGCGATTTCACAGCTCGGGAATTTGAGTTCCAAACTGAGTGAAATATGGTCTTGCAGCATCCTCATCAGGAGGACCAAAGCAATTATGCAGGTCTTATGTATGCTTTGATATGATATTACCCTTGACAGACAGATTTTTCCCACAATATTATTTTGCCCTAAGACCCCCATGCTTGGGATTAGCACCGAGGGTGTTTTGCACTGGTGAGAACCGAGGGTGTTACGCACCGGTGAGAACCCTGCATAAGACATCATGCATGAAACAACATTATACTGTTTGATGTTGATGTTTGATTGTTTATTTTACCTGACTGCTAAGAAAAAAAGTGTATGCCTGTAAGTAACCAGGGGGCCTATTCATTTGAAGTCCTATATGAGGGACTTAGAAATGAGGATTAATGCCTTACCAAGAGAGACCAGCACATTGATATAGAATTATTAGAACAATTTAAAGTGATTTGGTAACTTTGTAGAGGCTTGATAAAATCTGAGCTGCCTGGCCTTACTTGCTATCAGTGTATGTAATATGGTGTAAAAACGAAACCCCAGGGGAAAAAAGGCACTTCAAGATCATCGTGTGCTTCACAAATGTAAACATAATGCAAGTGACCGGAAATGCCAGACTCATTTTCCCCCATAGACTCAGTGTTAGACTAAAGCGTATAGTCATACGCTCATAAATGAGAGTATTCAGTCATAGATATCTTAATAATAGCATTACATATTTGAAAATCTTTCTATGCCTGGCTATTTATTTATCCCTCTGAACATCATTATACAAGACAGATATCAAAATTCAACAATTTATTAAATCAAGCCTCCACAAAGTTACCGAATCCCTTTAAGGGCATCTTAAAAACATATCAAACTTAAATTACGGTTATTGGAAACCATTTTTCCTTTTTTCTCTCTCTCTCTGTCTCTGTCTTCTTTTCATTAAAGGGCAATCCAACCTTGATAATAAGATGATTTGTGTGAAAGCAGAAAAATAAGAAAAACAGGATGGTGAAAGTTTCAAAGAAATCGGACAAGGACTAAGAAAGTTATGGATGTTTGAAAAATGAGATCACTACATCTATGCAAATCTCAAATTGGCAATTTGGTGAGTTGATTGTGACATTTTTGTGGACAACTCTCCCATTTGTCATACACCAAAATATCAATAATTTGCGATTTTCTTCGAGGAGCTTTCTGCACATACTAGGTGCAGTACTCAAAATATATATTGCAGATAGCATATTGTTATAGGTCCTCATGAAAGAAAAAGATCCGACTGAGTAATACATTTTGAAAAAAGTGACATTTTAGTCATTTTGTGTGTTGGAGCGAATGGGGGAGTTGTCCACAGCTACATCACAGTAACATTACCTATTCGGCCAATTTGAAATTCCCATATGTATAGTGATTACAACTTTCAAAAATTCATAACTTTCTTATTGCTTGTCCGATTTTGTTCAAACTTTCACCAATCTGCTTCTCTGATTTTTCCTCTTACTTTCAAAGCAACTTGCTATTAAGGTTGGATTTCCCTTTAAAACACATAGAAATATAATGACTTGTGATGTGCTCTACAAGAAATATATATTATTATTATTATTGGACCCAGGACCTCCCGGGTACAATGGTCACTGCTCTACCACTAAGCCATTGTGCCTCTTCTATACTTAAACATGGTATCTTCTAGGAAGGTCATAAGTCTTATTTGCAATGCTATCTACCCCTTTCACACGCATTTCTGGTGCATCAACGGTTTCCCTTGATGATTATGAGTAAGACCTACGTACAGACAACCTGACAACATCATGACCTCATATCCTGTATACTGGAATGATTCATGCACAACAAGCTTGTACAAACACGTAGCTAGGTTGGATGCAAAGACTCAGTTGCGATATTTCCAATCAATTCTGAGATTATTATACCCGGCTCATGCGAGGTGTTTTTCACTAGCCTCCATTACGCCAACTATTGTTCATTTCATTTGGTGTCTTTATGCGAGGAGCATGTTATACCTGATAGTGATGAAAGTACATGTGTACATACAGCTTGAATCGTAGACTTTGCTTTTTAAGATATATTCAATTACAGTGTAGGATCAATAGCATCTCTCTGTATGGATTCTGCCTTGCATAGAAACCATGTTACTGTGTTGGGCAAGTGTTTAGCAAGCTATTTCCACATGACTTATGTATGAGATTCGAATATCCCCTCACCATGTGAATGGTGAAAGAAAAAAAAGTGAAGAAAAGAAAACTGAGAACTACATGTAAATATCATAACATTAGCAAAAATCCGTTCCGACGAGGTGTGTGTGGGGGGGGGGGGGGGGGGGAATCGGTATCAGGTTCCAAGATTTCTTGTGCAAACACACACACATACACAAATTGGACTCATTTTAGGATGTTCTAAACCTATTTTTAGTATCTTAATAGCATTTTAAAGAGAATTTTCACTTAGTACTTAGTAAGAGTCACTTATATCGATCTTGTCAAATTTTTTAACAACTGACAGATTTCAAAATAATTTTTCCTTGAAAAGTGTGGGAGGGGGGTATAATTTTAACCCTTTCAGGACAGGAATTATTTTAGGGCTAAATTGTTCTCATTTTATTCTTCAAATTGGCAACATTAATATTTTTATTTTAGTGCTAACATGGTTCTAATAGAATGTAATGTCTTTGAAAACAATATACATTGTTAAGAACTTTGTCAAACATTTTAAAACATGGCCAATTTAGATAAAAACAATGATTTTGAATCTCTCAATGTGTTGCCAGTTTAAGGATTTCAAAGCTTATTCTCCTTTTAAAATTCCTGGCATCAAATGGAATATGCATGGTTGTGCAACAAAAATGGACACAGTGTCTGTAGAAATTTTTGGTCTTTGTGCTCATGCATCTGGCATACTTTTTATAGCTCTGAATCAAAAGTTATTGAGCCAAACCACAAAATGTGACCAATTGTCTAGAAAGGGTTAAAGGCCATCCATCCCCTGCTCAAAAGTGAAGGGGAGGGGGGATGTATACCCCATCCCCAAGGATTTATGTCCATGTATCATAGAGTCTCCAAAACTTCTACATGACACTCACCATCCTGAGAAGGCATTTGTTTTCCATACGAGCTCCGACACATCCGACCAGGGACACGATGAGGATCATGATGCCGCCGAGGACGATAGCTTTGCCTGCCATCTTGAAGAGGTCGTTGCCTAGGAGCAGCGCAACCTGCTCGTTGATGGGGTCAAGCTGGACCCATACTCCTATTGCAATCATTGCTACTCCTGTGCACTGTAATCAAAATAACAACATTTTGGCTAGCTTTTCAAACTAATGAACCTTTTAAAAACACAATAAATCGGGTTCGCTCGCTATTCACAAGGACCGCTATTCATTTAACACGCGTTATGAAAAGGGGTCCTTATGAATAGTTATGAATAGTGGTCCTTATGAATGGAGTTCCTTATGAATAGCGATTTAATTTGTCTATGGTTTGCTCGCTATTTAGAAGGACCTTTATTCATACAAAACCGCTATTCATTTAGTCACGCATTATGGATAGCGGTCCTTATAAATAAGTGGTCCTTATGAATATCAGTCCTTATGAATAGCGTGGTTACCCCCATTAAATTACTAAGACCTACATGTAGTGCTCAAAGTATTGTATAACTTTCACAAGTCAAATTTTTTAAAGTAAATACACAGGTAAAACTTTAACTCTTAAGCCCACTGCACACTATACAATCTTTGGAGGAAAGGTGAAATAGGCTCCAAGTCGGAGTGATGTCAGAGCAGTCCTGCGATTGTCTACGATTTGAAACCGATTTGTCCCTTATTCCAGGTATAAGGCTGACAGTGCATCAAAACTCAATGTTTAGTATTCATATTATTGTTCAGAACCTGAATCAGGTAGATTCTATGGGGTAAAATGTCCATATTTAATGCTACTGCGATTTATTTCCAAAAACAGATCGTTGTAGATCATAATATAGTGTGCACTGAGCAGTGGGCTTTACATGTTAATCAGAGGTTTGATAATGAAATCAAACTCACCAATTGATTTTTGTACTCAAAATCGGTGTTGGGACTAATTTCACAAGATGATTGATTTTAATACTGAATCATAAATGTTACACTTTGTACCCCACAATCAGCATCAATGTGTTTTTTGGGGGGTTTTTTTTTGCTTTCTTCTTTTAACTTTTCACAAAATACCACAGAACTAATGATTGTGTGAGTATTATTGTATTGCTCGATAACGATAACGATAAGGATAACAATAACAAGACTTTTCATTAAAGGTTCACCGTAGAGCTACTCTACTATGAACAGACATAAGCATACTCACACGTATACATCACACAGGAGGGTGTACATGTAATGGAAAATCACGTTATGGCCACTGTTATCGCACAAATATGACCAGTCCTTTATTTTACGATGCTGATCCATGCCAAATTACATTCATGATGCTTAAAAATCTTTGCAAATGGGAAACATGACCCTTTACATGTACAGTGTAGCACGCTGATTTATGAAGCGACATGTGACAATCAATAAACCTCATACAACCCCCCCCCCCCTCCCCCTCCACCTGGCCAACTACCCCATAATTCAATTACATCAAAAGTAGTATGTTGTCCAAGAGGTTTATTTTTGTCTTTCATTTATAAAGTTCTGTAGTAAAATCTGTTAGGAGTTACAGTTAATGTCATCCTAACCCTACACCTAACCATACGCATCGGACCAATAGAATGTCACCCTACATAAATCAAAGATATGGCCTGCTTGGAGCCAGAAAGACAGTAACTTATATATTGTCTGTTTGGAGACAGAAGGGCGTTAACCCTTTCGAGACAATTGACAACATTTTGTGGTTTGGCTCGATAACTTTTGATTCAGAGCTCTAAATATATACCAGATGCATGAGTAGAAAGAGCAAAAATTTCTGCACATACTACCTCCATTTTTGTTGCATGATGATATTGCATTTGATGCCAGGAATCTTTCTAAAAAGAATAAGCCTTAACATCCTTGAATTGGCAACACAGTCAAAGGTTCAAAATCATTGTTTTTTATCACAATTGGCAATTTTTTCAACTTTTTGGCAAAATTTGTAGCCATGTATATTGTTTTCAAAGACATTACACCTTATTAGAAACATGTAGCACTAAAAGAAAAATATTATGGTTGCCAATTTGAAGAACAAAATGTTATTAATTTGGCCCTTAAACAATTCCTGTCCAGAAAGGGTTAACTCATATACAGTGTACTTTAACACAGAGTTAACACCCTTCTGGTTCCAAACAGACGATATGTTTATGCAGTTAACGCCCTTCAGGCTCTCATATTACACAAATGTACTTACCACAAAGAATACATTCAGACAGTAGAGGATGACCCGATAGCACTGCCCCTTCTCCGATAAAGGCTGCTTCGGCATCGGAGGATCCTCTTCGATCTCCATCACGAGTCTCTCCTTCGGAGCTATGGTGGCGGTTGGTTCTACCTTTCCTACCTACACTAAATCCCTTGCGTCAGTCGTTCCCTCTATCACACGATCAGCGTCGGTATTTCCTTCAATTCCTTTGTCGTTTAGATGTTTCTTCAGCCAGTTGTTCCTTCAATCACAAGAAAATCCCTAAAACCTGACTAGTTCTAGCTCCTACCTTCACTCAATCCCTTGTGTCAGTGTCAGAATCTCCTTTCTTGCTTTAATTTGACGTTTCTTCAGTCTGATGATCCCTCGATC
Organism: Heliocidaris tuberculata; assembly: GCA_025618425.1. NCBI lineage: Eukaryota > Metazoa > Echinodermata > Echinoidea > Camarodonta > Echinometridae > Heliocidaris > Heliocidaris tuberculata. The sequence goes on along the minus strand of CM046843.1, from coordinate 28,770,275 downwards.
ACAAGAAAACCTATGTTACTATTTCAATTATTTTCCTTTCTTGATAAGATGTTCCTTCAGTCAGTTGTTCCCTCAAGCTGTGTCTACTCTTTTCACTTATCTTCCTTTTCAAATTGGAATTTTCCTTTGATCACTTGTAAATCAGTCTACTCACTTGACAAAACTCTTTCTCTGATATTGTTCTCCTAGTTCAATTTTTTGTCACAAAAAAACTAACTTCTCTTTTCACTCTTTATCTCCTGTCTTGGACCCGTATCTTCTTTTTTTTTTATGTCAGATAAATGTATTTTGTCAAAACTAATGGAAAAAAATAATTCTATAATGCTATGCTTGGTGACTTAGTAAGTTTTCTAGAATTTTGTTTTCCAAATTTTATATATTTCTCTACAAAGTCATAGCTCCTGGAAGTCGCACAGTTTACCAATGATCATTTGTAGTACAGCAATGACCCGTTTTAATTGAGTTCATAAATATTTTCTTTCAACTATGAAAAAAAAAACCTTTCTTCTCTCATTTCTGCACTGAGTGAACACTTGTGTACAGCTGCTGTAAAATCCGCTTGTATCATTTGTTGTCACGGTTTCCTGGTCATTCTTTCAGAGGTTACCTGTAAGCATAATGCATGTAATATACAGATAAAGAAACATTAAAGTATACAAAACATACATCCATATGTGATATGCTAAAGGTTGATAGTTCTTCCTTTTCTTTGAACTCTGTTGTAGTATTTTTCACAAATAAGTAATTATGGTAAACATGCATTCCTATTATATTTTGGATTACAATTAAGCAAGCTGGATTATTACATAATTCCAATTGGAATACGAAAATCACAATTTACATTTAAGTAAAAAGACTATAAAAAAGAACACATTTAGGTGTTGTATATATACATATTAAACTCTTATATTAATGAGATGTTTTTCATTAAAGGGGTTATTGATACGAGGTATGAGGTATATGTAATCATTGATTCTTTTTCAGAGATTTTTCTAAAAGCTGCAATTTGTACAGGTTTTATCACAATTTGCAACATCATATCAAGGTTATACATGTACATTCATGTATTAATGGACATGTACTATGCAGCTGGCTGATTATCATTCACTTTGAATAATTGTCAAAAATAATTACAAGGGTCAAACTGTGAAATATGAGAAAAACTTTCTGATGTAAAGTACCCATTTTAAAGCTCTATAATAAAAAAAAAAGTAAAAAAAAAAAAAATCAGTGTTCAAAGAATAATGCAATATATTTGAAAACAGAGAGTTGTTAGCACATTTCGTACTGTTTTTGCTTTAGAATTCCAATGTCCTTTTCCATTCCTCATTTTACAACAACCAAAACAAACAATAACAGTAAAATTGGGAATTCCCTTGTTCAATTCCTATGCATATACACATGTATATTCATCTACACATAACAAGCTTACACAGTCAAATCAGAGTGATCCAAAAAGCATCAGAAAAGGCTTGACAGAAAAAAAATACAAACTCACCTCTTATTTCTGATCTTCAGTATATCCACACTTGAAAACTGTATCTTCCTGAATCACTTTAATAACAAGGCACAAGTCACCATCAAAATCCAAATAAATCCAGTTTAAAAAGTACCTCCAAAAACTAAATCCAACACAATTCAGTACATTTGATTTACAGAAAACTTAATTTCCCTTATTTCCAGCTACTTCTGCATAACTGGGCGGGGTACGTACATGTAGTACAGACAGAACTCGGTTTATTTTTGTACATGAAGGCTGTGTGCAAACTTGTATTTCTATGTACAGTGCATGTATGTACGTATGTGTGATGAGTCTATCAGCAGGTTTTACGTTTCACATGCAGGGTTTCCCCCCTCCTTACCCCTCTTCCTACATGTAATACCCTACGCACTCACTAGACTTATTTCTCTTGTTGATAAGCCATTTCCTCTTAAGTAGGAAGGAGCATATGAAAGGCACAAAAACCGCTGCCTGGACTCTTTTTCCTACTAATTTCCTTTTTAAAAGCTATATATACTGAACCTTAAGCATCTTCAAAAATATATTCCAATTTTCTAGGTCCTGTAAATAGGTTTTTCTTTTATTCTAGCTGCAAACTCTCTTCTGTTTTTGTTTGTTTCATTGTTTACATGTATATCTTGTTTTGTTGTTTTTAACTTTTTTGTTTTGTTTGTTGTTGTTATTGTTTTTTGTTTAATTTGTACTTGATAGATTTCCTTAGGAAAAACTAGTACACTATCTTTTGTTACATGTATAGCACTTTAGGTCCTGTGATACAAATACAAATCGGTCTTTGTTGCATTTTGGGCTTTGATTTTGTTTTATTCCAGATTTATGTTGCTAAACCTTCTACCATCTCTATATTATGTGATAAAGTCTTCATTTTAATTACTTTATTCTATCTTTCATTCCGTTCCTCTGTATATTCTTACTTTCTTTCTTTAGAAAAAAAATATCTTCCTTACTTCTTCTTATAGGTTTCCACAAAACTTACTCCAAGACGTGTATAAACAATGTCTGAAAATGAATTTCCTTCTCTCTGTTTCCTTTTGTTTGCAGTTTTGTCCCTTTTTATATAGTCCCCCCCCCCCCCCCGTTTTTTCTCTCTCTTTTTATGTATCTTTTTATTACAGTCAAACCTGTTTTAGCGACCACCTGTA